>PVJA010000578.1:19581-163316 GCA_004027025.1 Myocastor coypus | reverse complement strand
CAAGCACAAGATCCTGAGTTCAACCCCTGGTACCACAAGCCTTGCTGGCCTAATAACCCCAGGTGCTCTGTGCTGGCCTCAAAATCAGGCATGGTGGTGCACACCTGTAGTCCCAGCACTGGGGAGGCTGAGCCAGGAGGATCACTGTGAGTCTGAGCTGCATACCAAGAGACCACGTACCAAATTAATTAATTAATTTTTTTTTAAATAAGTAAATGTAGGACTATTTAAGTATGAAGGTTTTGCGGTCTCTTTTTTTTTTTTTTAGAGTAAGATTGAGTAGTTTATGTTTCAAGATATTTGTTCATTTTATCTCTTTCTAATTCATTGGTGTAAGATTATTCATAGTACCTGCTCTTACCATTTTAATGTCTTTTAATATCTCAAGGGCCAGGCAAGCTAGCTCAGTGGTCTAAAGCGCCTGCTTAGGTAAGCTTAGGCAACTGCAGGAACTGCAGTTTGATCCCTGGCACCACACATTGTGCCAGCCCCACCCCCAGGGCAGGATGAGCCGGCCATAATATATAAATAAAGTTTAAGAAAAAAAAAAAAAAAAGATCTGAAGGCCAGGGAGATAGCTCAGCGACTTAAGCACCGGCCTGGCAAGCACAAGATCCTGAGTTGAATCCCCAGTACAAAAAAAAAAAGGTGGGGGAGGGGGATAGCTCAATGGCATAAGGGCCTGCTTGACCTGCAAGGTCCTGAGTTTGATCTCTGGTACCAAAAAAAAATTTTTTTTTTAAGTGATTGCCTCTCTTTCTTTCACACTTGATATTAGCTACAGTCTTTTTCTAAATGTATCCAGCTGTATGTTTACCAGTTTTATTAGTCTTTTCAAAGAGACAGTTTTTGGTTGCATTAATATTTTTTATTTTCTACTTCATTGATCTTTGCTTTTATCTTTGTCCTCCCCCACCCCCCGTTATTTAGTTCATTCATTTTCTAGTTTTTTTTTTTGTTTGTTTTTATGTTTTGTTTTGTTTTTATGGTCAGTTCAGCCTGCCCTGGGGGTGGGACTGGCGCAGTGTGTGGTGCCAGGAATCAAACCACAGTCCCTGCAGTTGCCTAAGCTTGCCTAAGCAAGCGCTTTAGACAGCTGAGCCATCTCGCCGGCCCCTCATTTTCTAGTTTTTAAGGTCGATGTTAAGCCACTAATTTATTTTTAAGGTTTTTTTTTTTTTTTTTCCTTATGTGAACATCGAGAACTATAAGTTTCCATAAGTACTGATTAAGGGATCTGATTTAATTTCAGCTGTCTCTAATTTCACTTGTGACTTCTTTAACCAGTAATTTTCTGGGGTGGGGGGAAGTTTGGTGGTAGTAGTAGGGATTGAACCCAGGGCCTTCACACTGAGCTATGTCCTCAGCACTATTTAGTTTGAGAACAGGCTTTTGCTAAGCCATTAAATTGCCCAACCTGCTTTAAACTCATACTATTTCTGCCTCAGTCTTCCAAGTATACAACCCTATAATTACCTAGAATTATATTTTCTAACTTCCAATTTGGGGGAGATTTCTCAAAAATTTCTCTTATTTATTTATTTATTTGATATAGGGTCTTGCTATGCAGTTTAGACTCATAGTGATCCTCCTGCCTCAGCTTCCCCAGTGCTGGGATTACAGACATACACTGCCATGCTCAATTTTGGGGCCAACATTGTCCAGGCTTCTAGGTCCAGGCTAGCATGCATTGCTGGGGATCAAACCCAGGGCTTTGCACTTACCAGGCTACGATTAGACCCCTGAGTTGTCTCCCCAGCCCCTCAGAAATTTTTCAGTTTCCAATTTCTAGTTTAAATCTGCTGTGGTCAGAAAATATTCTGAATATTACTTCAAAATTTTTACATATAACAATTGTTTTATGACCTACACTGTGGTTATGGTGTGCCTTTGTAAAGGATTCATGGGCTTAAGAGAAAAATCTGTCTTAAGTTATTGCTAGAGTAGTCTATGAAATGTTTTTTTAGGAAGAAGCAGTTGGCTAATGGCATTGTTCATAGCTCTTATACTCTTACTGGTATTTTCCTCTTGTTTGTGGTGAATGGAGTGTTTGAAATTAGCCTAATTAAGGATTTGTCTGTTTATCTTTTTATTCTACTTTTGTGTCCTATGTTTTGAAGCATTTGTTAGTGAGCATATATATGTGTACATTATGTTTTCTTGATGACTTGACCCTTTTACATCATGAAATGTCCCCTTTTCTCCCGTGGTAAGGACCCTGTTTGTGAATTCCATTTTGTCTGATACTAATGTAGGCTCTTCAACTTTGTGTTTGCATATCTTCATCTATCCATTTACATTTCACCTATTTATAACTGTATCTTTCAAGTGTATTTCTTACAGAGAGAATTAAGGTTTTTCTTTCATATCTAACCTGAGATTCTGTGCCTTTAAAACATTTAGACCTGCACTGATACAGTTGCTACTAGCCACATACTAGAATTAAAAAATTCAGATCTTTGGTCATGCTAGCTAGATTTCAGTCCTTATCAAACAAAGCTCTGTTGTGAAACCTTGGTTTTAAACCATTGTTATTATAACTGTCAGGATGGCTTGCTTTAAATCTGTAATCTTGCTACATTTTTTTTTCTCTTTGCCTCATGTTAATTATTCAGTTTTATTTCCACTATTGTCTTGTTAACACTACCTGTTTTATTATTTTACTGGTTGTGTTGATCTGTAATGTGCTGCTTTGTGCAATCTATGATCTTATAATATATATGCAATTTTACATATAATGTAAGAATCTTACAGGACTATATTTTCATTCTCCTGTCCATTTTGTTATATCATGTTTAATTTCTATATGTTATAAAATCCACAGTACACCTTTTTATACTTTGTGTTCTTTTAGGAAGATTTTTTTCTGTCCTTATGCTTCATCGTAATGTCTTAATTTCTGTGTTTTATAATAATTCATTGTGTATAAATCTTACATCTGATTCTTATAAATCAGAGGTATAAATCTTACATCTGATTCTTAAAGACTGTCTTCACTGTTCCTAACCTGTTACAGTTCAGTATAAACATTAAAAATCATATTCTCTATTTTCATACACACAGTGTTAATCCACTAAATGTTTTAGATTGGCATCATATTGACTTCAAATCAGTTTGGAGAGAAATGACATCTTTTTAATATTGAATTTTCTAATATATGCACATAGATTATCATTCCCTTTATTGAAATTCTTTGTTTTCCCTCAAGAATTTTTTTCTGCTTCTCTGTGTAGTGGACTTGCACACATTTATTATAGGGATCTGATGTTTTAAATGCATTTTTATGTTGCTAAAGTAGGAGATGATACTGTTTTAAATTTTTCATTTTTATTTGTTAATTTTATACAGAAATATATTATTTTTTAATTGAGTTTAGAGTCAGTGACCTGGTTGAATTTACTTATTATTCATAGGGCTTCTTTTTTTTTTTTTTTAAAGAATTTTTATTTTATTTATTTTTTTCTTGTTTCAGAACCTTTGTTTGTTCATTCACTCATTTTTATGGCTGGCTCAGCCCACCCTGAGGACAGGGCTGGCGCAGCATGTGGTGCCGGGGATCGAACCGCGGTCCCTGCAGCCACCTAAGCTTTCCCAAGCAGGGGCTTTAGACCACTGAGCCATCCCACCAGGCCCTTCATAGGGCTTCTAATACATGAGTTCTTTTGTGTTATTTCAACATGCTTTTGTATTATCTGGAAATAACATGAATTTTATGTTAATATTTAATCCTTAAACTTTTTATTTTATTAGATCCAATAGGATCTCCATAACAACATTGAAAGCAAATGGTGATACAGATATTCTGATCTTAATTTTAGTGGGTAAGAGTTCATTATCATACCATTAAGTATGTTTACATAGGTTTTGGTATATCACACTTATTACATTATATAGGTGCCCTCCTTTCCATTGTTTGCTGGATTTATTTTTAATTTGGATCATCTGAATTTATTTAAAAATTTCTATGTATCATACTGATCATGTAATCGTTTTTATGCTGTGATGAATTTTGTTGTTGAGTTTTCATGGAATAAACTTTTTTAGGTTGTGATGTAGTTTTTTATATATCACAGGCTTTAGTTTTTTGTATGTTTATATGGGAAATTGTCACAATATTTCTCATTGGATACGTGAATGATTTAAAAATTTGGTATATATGTATATATATTTTTAGTGTCACATAGGGTCTCACTGTGAAGTTCAGACTCGTTGTGACCCTCCTGTCTCAGCCTCCTTCACATTGGAGTTATAAGCATGCACCACCATGCCCAGTTCTGGGACTGTCACAGCATGCTTGGGGTTCTGGAACCAACATGCAGTACCAGGATTGAATTTGGGACTTTGTGCTTGCCAGGCAAGCACTTACTTTTATTCCCTACTAGGGTAAATTCCTTCTCTTCAGATACACCTTATCATTCTTGTACTTCATGAAGCACTTCATGAAGCACTTACTGAAGTCCTTTTTCATGTCTTTGTGTGCCATTGTATCTGCCTCAGATGTCACAAATCAATTCAAAATGTTTGTCTTTGATGCTTATTTTGACTTTGCAGAAAAGTCAGAAGTCTTGCAGTGTCAGATCCCATGAATACAGTGGATAAGGATGCACCATAATGTTTACAAGCCTGCCTTTCCATTGGATGGCACTGAGCTGCAGTATTGCAATACTCACCATATTTTTGATCACCCCATGTAGACACTCATGAAAAAGGACTTCCACAACTGCTTCACAAAATGGCAAGAGTATATGCACAGAATGAATTAGACAGTGGTCCTAAGGATTTTGACACAGAGGATAGCAATGTGTAACGTTAAAACTATGCTTGGAATGCCTGTCATCCTGGTCTTTTAGATGGGTGCTACTTCTAATGAATTTTCAATTATTACTATACTCTCAAGTAGATGGGTTTTTTATAAGAAGAAAAGGATATTAAAAGTGAATAAGAGACAAGGAAAAATGCCAAAAGATTGACCTGCTACAATTTTGTGTATGCTTAGATTTCTAAATTTCTGTGTAAAAATGTATTACTGTTTTTATCACATTCTATAGGGATTTATTAGAATATCAATGATTGATGGAAAATACCATTTCCAAGTTAAGTCTAAGACATTTAATATTCAGAAAGACAGTGATAAGCTCAAGCACCTATGTTATAGAGTAGTAGTATCACTAAGCTTCTCTTCTGGAGGAAGGTTAAGAACATAAGTTTACAGACCAGAAAAATTAGAGAAAAAGAAGGGCTACAAGGATAGCCAATATTTTGGCCTGGCCCTTCAAGGTAAGTGAGGACTCAGGCCATAAGAGAACCTGTGCTGTAATATCCTATAACTCAGTGGTATACCAAATTTTCTGTTCAAGGAGATTATGGGGCCACAGAGGAAATGGAGCAGTGATGTATAGTATGTCCAAGGAGAGAAACCTAGAGAGAAAGCATTCTCTTGGGCTTTCACGGAGCAAACTAGTCAAGCAATGGCCATGACTCATCCAGATGGCTGACACTGACAACAGTTCTACAAAGCACTGTACATGGTTTCAAGGTTAATCCTGAGGGAATTTGACTGACCATGTCAGATACAAAAGTTACATGTTTTGCTATACAGATCTTGCTTTAACTTCCTCTTAACCACCCAGCAGCAAAGTTTAACCGCAAAGCATAAAAAGTAAAGCTAGATTAGTATGCTGAGCTATAAAAGGCTTAAATCAACAGCTTCCAACATTGCCAGTTCTACCAATAACCCACTACTATTATGGAATATTGGACTATGTATACAACTACTTTCTCTTAGTTCAATTAGAAGAAATTTTTTTGTGCCAGCATTGATTAGAAAAAGTATCATGTCTACACCCCAGCCATTACAAAAGCTTTTTAGTTGAATACAATCCCATTTGTTGGTTCTTTCCGTTACTTCTTAGGCAATGTGGTTTGTTTGGGTTTCTTTTTTTAGAAAACCTTTCTACATCTGTGTCAAGTGTTTTAACAACTTTATCTTCCACTAGGTTTAATGTTTCTGTTTTAATGCTTGTATTTGACCCATTTTTTATTTTAACTTAGTATATGATGAGAGATAAATAAGCTATACTTTTGGTATCCTTTTTAGTTCTGAATATCCCAGGTTATTTCCCATTTTTAACTGTTACACATATAAATGCTGTGAACATTCTTTTACAACTGTTTTCTGTAGACATAAGTTCTCAGCTTCTTCAGTAAATAAATAAAAGTAGAATTGCTAGTTCATAGAGTGGGTGCCTACTAAAAAGTGGCCAAGAGGTGGTTCAAAGTGGTTGCATCACAGTGCACCTGTGCTTCATTTGCTTGTGATAAGTGTCTTCCACCAGAGCTTGCTGCTTCCTGGGCAAAATGATGTGATTTTGCTAAATTAATGTCCAAAACACACAGTCCAAAATGTTCTAATCTCCACATTGCATTTCAGTTTTTAATTTGAGTGATCAGTTACATGAGACAATGATCAAAAGTCTTTGTTTTTAAAATTTGAAAATACCAGTGCCAGGGAGATAGCTCCAAGGCATAAGTGCCTGCCTGGCAAGTGCAAGCTCATAAATTTGAACCCCAGTCCCACAAAAAAAAGAAAAGAAAGAAACAAAGAAAATCTAGTTTGGTACCACTACAGTATTTGTAACTCATTGTTACAAGGCCCTGCTCAATCACATGTAAACATTTCTCTTTAAAAAATAAAATAAAAAGCCAGGTGACACAAGGCTATAATCCCATCCTAGGCTTAGGCAAGATCACCAGAAGTCTGAGGCCTGCCTGGGCTACATAGTAAGACCCTATCTCAAAAACAAGAAGTGGTTGTATCATTTATCTTCTACTGGGCTTACAGCTTTCTCGATATTCTGTGTTCTTACTAATGTGTTAACTTTAGTAGTTCTAGTGGCCATAGAATGAAATTTCATTGCGGTTTTAATATATATTTCCAATAATAATAATATATTTGTCATTTAGAACCTATGAAGAAGTTACTTTGAAAGTCTTTGACGCATTAATTGGTGTTATTTCTTATTGTAGAAAATTTTCTTCGGAGTTGGGGTACAGGTTTACTGGTTTTAATGACAAATGAAAAGTGTTCCACATCATTAGTCATTGGGGAAGTATACAACAAACCCACTACTATATATTATACATCTGCATTAATCACTCTTGGCTGCTGAGGCATGACACCTGGCATCTGCAACTTAAAAGAGGAGAGGCTTATTTTGACATACAAATGCATAGGTTCTTTATTTATTATAGAATACTTTTTATGTATATCAAAGGTACATTTTCTCCTAAACAAGGCAAGGAGGCTTATGGCTATAATCTCCACACTTGAGAAACTGAGGCAGAAGGATCAAAGTTCAAGGCTAATCTGAACTATATAGTATATCTCTGTCTCTGTCTTTGTCTGTCTGTCTCTCTCTCTCTCTCTCTCTCTCACACCCCCTCCCTCCCACACTCCCTCCTTCCCTTTCTCCTTCTCCCTCCCTCCCTCCCTCCCTCCACAAAAAACATTTTTGTATGTTTTCTGCTAGGATTTCTAGTTTCAACTTTACATTAGTTAGATTGACATTACTGGGAATAGGGGTCGGCAAGATAGCTCAGTGGTCTAAAGCTCCTGCTTAAACAAGTTTTAGGCAAGTGCACAGGGACCCCTGTTCAATCCCTAGCACCACAACCAGCCCTGCTCTCAGAATGTGCTGAGCCAGCCACAAAAAAACAAACAAACAAAAAAAGAGTTCATGACATTACTGGGGATAGTGAATATCAGATATACTAAGAAACATTTGATGAAACAACTGATTTTTAAGCTTTACAAGTCCCAAGACATAAAAAGTCAGGAAACCCAAGAAACTGATCCAGATTAAGGAGAGCAAAGAGACATAATGACTAAATGTCACATGGGATTTTGAACTGGATCTTTTGCCAGAAATCTATTGTGACAGTTAACAAAATTCCATATGGGTTTTGAGGAGTAGATGGTGGCAATGTGCCAGTTTTACAATTTGATTATTTAATTTTGCTTACGTAGAAAACTAATCTTCCTTGGAGGAAATGTCCATTAACATTCAAAGATAAAAAGGCAATTTAGTATCAAGTGATTCAGGATAAATTCAGTATTTATACTTGTCTCAACTAACTGAAGAAAAAGTGAATTCTTTGCTATACTTGAAAATTAAAAATTGGTTTGGTTTAGTTTGAACTGGAAATTGAACCAGAGAGCACTGAGCTACACACCTAGCTTTTTTATTTGGAGTCATAGTTTTGCCCAGGATGGCCTTCAATTTGTAAAACTCCTTCCATGTAGCTGGGATTATAGATGTGTACCATTGCATCTGGCTGACAATGTTGCATATTTTTTTTTAAATATTCACTGTGAAGTACTCGTCCCAACTCTACCAGGTGTCATTAAAAGAAAACCCAAGTATTTGATGTACAAAATTAGATCATTGTGTTACTGGTGCTGTCTTCATGAACAGGTTCCACCAGCCAAGGTGAGCCACAATACTTTGCCTATATGAGTACTTTTTACTCTAGTCTGATTTTGACAACCAATAATACTTCAGTTCTGGTAAACACATACACACACCATAGAGAACTACTTAACCTATCAAATATTGACTTTTAGACTAATTATTCAAAGCAGGAACAACAAAAATAACTTTGTTTTACATACATTTTACCATTTTCATTGTTGTTCACTCTTACAAAACTAAATTTTAATCTGGCATTTAACTTGAGTCTAAATAACTTTTAACAGTATTCAGAGCCACTGGCTGTGAGGTTCCTCTGTACTTGTGTATTTGGTTTGATTATGTGGCACACTCAGCTTCCTCTTCCCCAGCTCCAGGACGCATCTCTTATTTTACCATTGACTTTGATGTCACAGCCCTACATGGCCACACAGGTATAATAGATATACCTGTTTCATTTTTGTTGACTTCACTTAAAGGCATAGCTTCTTAAAGACTGTAAACTACTACTTAGAGTGTATGTTACAGGCACAGAAACAGGGTTTTGCTTTTGTTTTAATTGATACAGGATCTTGCTGAACAGTTTGAACTCATAGTGATCCTGCTGTCTTGGTCTCTCCAGTGCTAAGATTATGGTTGTGTGCCACCACACCCAGATTCAGGCCCGGCATGGCATGCAGTACCAGGGGTCAAACTTGGTACCTTGCATTTGCCAAAGAGGCTCTTAAGATGCCACTGTATTATCTACCCAGCCCAGAAACAGTTTTTAAACAGAAATTTGTCAACTTCTCCCAATGTTTTGTTACAAATACAGGTATCAAAATAATCATAAGCATGTTTTCAATACTATTGCAAGTAGTCAGGACCCATACTACTTCTAAAATTAACAGGACCTATGACAGGATTCATTTTATCTGCTACTTTAAACAACCTCAACTCCAGCTCTTTGACTAAGGAAGATGGATAAAAGCATGCTGGGTTTTTGTTTGTTTGTTTGTTTTGTTTGTTTGTTTGAGATTTTTACTTTTCAGAAATACAAGTTTCTGTTGCCATATAATACTCATTCCCATCCTTCATTTTGTAAGCCTCAGGTTAACAGGTAGAAAAACTATAGTAATTAGAATGTACTACATGTATTCTTATAAATGTCCATATCATGGTTACCAGCTCCACATCTTTTCCTTAATGTACTTTACAAAGTAATTTTTTTCCAGTCAGATTTTATTGATAAATTTTAGGTATATAATGATCACATTCATCACAGAGAACTTGTACCTGTATGTGATATAATTTGCTTCCTTTTTTTCCATTCCCCTATCCTCCATTCAGCCCTTTCTCTCCTTCCTACTTACAAAAGCTTTATTTTCATTTTTCCTTTTATTTTTTTACTTTTCTCTTTCCCTCTCCCCCTCTTTTGTTAACCCTCCCTATTTGAACATTTTCTTATTTCACAATACCTACTATATATTTTGGTCCTTATTTACACTTCCAGTTTCTTATCCCAAAGAAACTATGTAGTATTTACACATTTAATTTATTTCACTTAAGGATACACTCTCAAGGTGCACCCATTATGTAGAAATGTCTTAAGCTGATCCTTTATGGCAGAGAGCACTCCATTGTATGAAAAGCATGCATCTTTATTCATTTACCAGTTGGTGGGCATTTGGGCAATTTCCAAGATTGGGCTATTACAAATTGTGCCTCTGTTAACATGGATGTGTATATGTCACTCTTGTATAATGCTTTTAATTCTTCAGGAAGATGCCACAAAGGGAAATAGTTTGATAGACTGGAACCTCTACTCCTAGATTACTAAGGAATCTCCATATTAATTTCCACAATGGTTGTGCCAGTCTGCACTCCACTATCAGTGCAGAAGGGTTCCTTTTCCCCACAGCCCTACCAGCATCTGTTTTTCATTCATTTCTTGGCATCCATTCTTTCTGGAGTAATATGGAATCTCAGCCTTGATTTAATTTGCATTTTGCAAAGGACCCATATTGTTGAACACTTTTTCATATGTGTATTTGCTTTTTGTATTTCTGCATCTGAGAAGTTTATATTCATCTCAGAAGCCCATCTTTGGATTGGGCCCTTAAATTGGGGGGCACTCTGATTTTTTTTTTTTTTTTTTTTGAGTTCTTCATATATTCTACATAGTAATCCTTTGTCTAAGGAACAGCTGACAAAAAATTTTTCCCACATTGTGGGCTGTCTCTTCTCTTGCTGTGGAAAAAGTTTTTAATCACTTCAGATCCCAGTTACTGTTTCTTTGTGATAGTTCTGTGCGGTTGGGGTTTTATTCACAAAAAGCCTTTGCCTACACCAGTGTGTTTAAGAGTTCTGCTTTATCTTCCAGCAGATTTAATCTTTCTGTTTTAGTATTTAGATCTTTAGTATTTAGATCAGTGTTAATTTAGTGAATGATAAAACATAAGGGTTAACTTTCAGCATATGGAAAACCAGTTTTTCCATAACTATTTTTTTTTCAAAGAGGCTATCTTTCTTCCACTGAATGTATTTAGCTCCTTTGTCAAAAATAAGACGGCTATTCTGATTAATACAGACAACAATATGCGATATATCAAATGTTAAAGCTGTCCTAACCTGGGGAGCTGGGGAGATGGCTCCGAGGCATAAGTGCCTGCTGGACAAGTGCAAGGTCCTGAGTTTGAACCCCAGTCCCACCAAAAAAAAAAATAAATAAATAAATAAATAAATAAAGCTGTCCTAACCTGTCTTGAAACTATTTCATTGTTTATCTTTTTTATCTTCAAAGTAAAACAATTTTTTATAAAGATAACATGGCTAGGCTAGTATGTATACAGGCATTTCTGCATCTTCTAATCTGTTCCTTTGAGCCTCAGGTCTGTTTGTTTGCCAGTAATATCTTGGTTTTATCACATTAGCTTTGTAGTATAATTTCAAGCCTGAGATGCTTCCTGTCTTGCTTTTGTTGCCAGAAATTGGATTTGCTGTCCTGAGTGTCTCTCCTTTGGTTACAAATAAATTTTAGGGTTGTTTTCTTTGACTCTGTGAGATACACTGTTGAAATTTTGATCAGAATTATATTAAATCTCTTTGGAAGTATGGCAGTTTTCAATACTGGTTCTTATGCAAGAGAAAAGGATGCCTCCATTTTTCTGATATCCTCTTCAATCTCCTTTTTCAGAGTACTACAGATTTCAATGAGGAGGTCTATTACATCTTTCATTAGATTAATTCCAAGATATTTATTTTTGGGGATGCTATTGTTAAGGTGTTTTTTTCCTAATTCATTTCCCTAGTTTGGGAGTATTGCTTCACTTTCATCTTCATTAAGGAGACTGAGAAGTAGTGGTATTGAGTCCTCTCTAAATTTATTGTATAGGGGCTGACCAGATAGCTCAGGAGATTAGTTAGCTCAGTGGATTAAAGCCCCTGTTTAGGCAGACACAAGGACCCAGGTTTAATCCCCGGCATGCCATGCTGGCCTCACACCAATGTGCTGAACCTTGTGATTGAGACTGGGCATGGTGGTAGGCCCCTGTAATCCCAGCACTTAGAAGGCTAAAGAAAAGGATCACTATGAGTCTAATCTGTGTAGTGAGACCCTGTACTAAATACATTTTTAAAAAATAAAAATAAATTTATTGTATAGTTCACAGTGAGTCCATCAGGGCCTAGGTTTTTCTTTGTTGGTAGGTTTTTAACTACATCTTCAATTTCATTGATACTGATTTATTTATGATTTTTCTATCTTCTTGATTCAGCTTTAGTAATTCATATGTATATGGGAAGTGTTTATTCTACACTTTTCATCTTATTAGAATACCAAGTTCTTTTTTTTTTTTTTGGCTTTTTGAGACAGGGTCTCACTGTGCAGTTGAGGCTGGCTTTGAGCTCACTTTTGTAGCCCAGGCTGGTCTCGAACTCGCAGCGATCCTCCTGCCTCAGCCTCCCAAGTGCTGGGATTACAGGCGTGAGCCACCACGCCCGGCTTAGAATACCAAGTTCTTTAGATAGGTAAAAATGATCTTTTGGATTTCTGTAGGATCCATTGTCTTTTCTCCCTTTTCATTCCTAATTGTATGGATTTGAGTCTTTCCTGTTTTAGGTAAAGTTGCTGAAGGGTTTACTGAATTTCTTTTTTCAATCTTTCAAGAGCCAATTCTTAGATTCATGTCTGTTTTTGTTTTTGTTTTGTTTTGTTTTGGCCTCCAATGAGTTTTCTTTTCTGATCTTTATCATTTCCTCCCTTGTATGAGTTTTTAGCTTAGCCTGCTCTTCTTTTTTCTAAAAGCTTGGAAGTTCAACACTATGTTGTTTATTTGAAGTCTCTCTGTTTTCCTAATATGGATATTCACTGTTACAAATTTCCCTTGTAGGACTTCTTTCATTGTATCCCATGTGTTCCAATATGTTGTATTGTCATTATCAATTTATTTGTAGAAACTAATTTCTTCTTTAATTTTATCTCTGACCCATTGAGCAGAAGGATGTTATTTAATTTTCATGTGTTCTGCCTTTGAACGCCAATTTCATTGCACAGTGGTCTGATAATATATCGGGGATAATATCAATTGCTATGCATTTACTTACACATGTTCTATGAGCTAGTTAATGTGTGGTCTGTTCTGGAGAATATACTGTGTGCAGCTGAGAAGAATATATATTCTGATGTGGCATGGAACACTGTAGACATCTACTAAGTCCTTCTGCTCAAAAGTTTGGTCCAGTTCTAATATTTCATTGTTAATTTGTTTGTCTAGCTGATAATTTTTGTGAGAATGAAGTATTGAGATTCCCCCAGTACAGTTGTATTAGTGTTTATTTGATTTTTCATATCCATTAATTTGTTGTATATAGTTGGGTACAGTGGTATTTGTTGCATATATTTTTATGATTGTTTTCTTTTCCTCTTGGGTTGTTCCATTTACAAGAATGTAGTGACCTTCCTAGTCTCTTAATTACCGTTGGCTTGAAATTCACGGTTGTCTGCAAATAGAACAGCACCCCTGGTTTTTTTCTGGGTTCTTATTAAATGGAGTATTATTTTCCTTCCCTTGACTTTCAGTTCATGAATTTCTTTTTTAAGTAAATGTGTTTCTTGTTACAGCATGTTTTTGGATCTTCTTTATGCTGCCAGTCTTTTTCTTTTATTTGGTGAATTGAGACCATTAACATTGATGGTTATAACTGCCATGTATAGACTTATCCTTCTCATGTTGTTTTCCTGTTGCTGCCTCACTTTTCCTACCTCTTCAATTGTTTGCCTTGCCTAGTGAATTCATTCTGCTGGAGCTCACCATGTTGTTCTTGTTATCTCTTTTTGGAATGCCCTTCAGGACATTCTGAGTGCCCTTCAAACATTGGGTGTGTGGGAATTTCCTCAGTTGTTCTTTGTTATGGAACTATCTCATTTCTCCATCAATTTTGTTTGTTTGTTTTTTTTTGTTTTTTGTCTTTTTGAGACAGGGTCTCGCTATGCAGTTCAGGCTGGCCTTGAGCTCACTTTTGTAGCCCAGGCTGGTCTCGAACTCGCACCAATCCTCCTGCCTCAGCCTCCCTAGTGCTGGGATTACAGGCGTGAGCCACCACGCCCGGCTTCTCCATCAGTTTTGAAGATAGTTTTGTAGGGTAAATCTATCTGGGTTTTTTTTTTTTTTTTTTTTTTTTTTTTTTTTTTTTTTTTTTTTTTTTTTTTTTTTTTTTTTTTTTTTTTTTTTTTTTTTTTTTTTTTTTTTTTTTTTTTTTTTTTTTTTTTTTTTTTTTTTTTTTTTTTTTTTTTGAATTTAAAATACTTTAAGCTCTCCTTTATTTGTGAGTTTGTGTTGTGAAGTCAGCTGTGATTCTGAGGTTTGTTTGTTTTTTTGTTTTTTTTAAATATAGGTGATGTTTCTTCTCTCTAGAAACTTATAATATTTTGCTTTTCTGTTAAATTTCTGGAATCTTGACATTGTATGCATGGCTGTAGATTTTTAGATTTATGGCTAACTGGAGTTCTATATGCCTCACTTGTCAGGATGTCAAATTCTTTTTCCCTGTGAGGGAAGTTTTCTGCCTTGATATCTGTGAACAGTTTTTTTTTAAATATATCATTTGCCCCATCTCCTGCTTTTTTGTTGATTCCAATCAAACTTATTTTGTTATTCTTTGCCTCATCTAGCAGCTGTTTGATTGATTTTTCATGGTCCTTTTCTATTTTTAAGACATCTTTTCCAGACCCATAATCACAAGCTTGTGTTCTGTATCTGAGATTCTGTCCTCACATTGGTTTATTGTGCTGTTGATGCTTTTAATGAAATTTTTAATTTTCTGGATATCTGCTTGCATTCATGGATTCCATTTCTTTCCTATGTTGGACTTTTATGACTTCCAACATTTATCCTAAGCTCCCCTATTTTTTTAATCTGTATGTGCTCTAAAGTCACTAAGCATGTTATGATTACTGCCAATTATTTCTGATATGATTTTTTTCTTGCTAGATCCTCATTCATTTGCTTTGCTGTTACCCCAGAGAAGCCAGATAGATGGCTTTCAGATTGTCCCATCTCATTGCCCCCTCAGTTTGCCTTTGGTGAACTGGATGTCTGGGGTTGTATCTTGTTTAAATATCTTTTTTTTTTTTTTTTCATTTTCTTTTAAGTTGCATTCCTTGATTAATGCATGTAAATTGCCTGTAGTAGGTAGCTTTATTGCTTTATATAAATCAAAATTACTACTTATTGGTGTCTTCCAGGAGTAACTGGCTTTTGGGTTTTGAGTCTGTTGCAAGATCCTACCTCTGCAGTTTATTGGGCTGAGAAGTTGCTGCCTACTTGGCTCAGCCCCTGATTCTTCTTCCTTGGTCCACAGCATTTTCTTTGATTCTGAGGCAGTCTCAATCTTGGCATACCAGGAAGGATAGCTGGTTAAAAAAATATGTCACTTTGTCTAAAGTGGTTCAACCTGAAATAACTAGTGTCAAACACATCCTAGAAAATCATAAACTAAGGCTATCATTAATTTGCCACCTTTAACCATATGAGCTAAATTTGTGGTTCTATAGTAAAATCTGAAACAAACCAGAAAATTATATTCAATAAACAAGCTCTCAGCTTGCCAACTTTACCCACATGGGAGAAAATTCAAAAGACCTTAGTAGAAAAAAATAGAAAAATAGAAGAGATTAGAAGCAAGGCTAGAGGACTAAGGATCATCAGCCCTGGGAAACTGGTGCAGAAGACAGGAGGGAAAGGGAAGGGAGAAAAAAGGAAGAACGAAAAACTAGAAACCATGTCTATATTCAAAAACAAGAGCCGGGCGTGGTGGCTCACGCCTGTAATCCCAGCACTTGGGAGGCTGAGGCAGGAGGATTGGTGCGAGTTCGAGACCAGCCTGGGCTACAAAAGTGAGCTCAAGGCCAGCCTCAACTGCATAGCCGAGACCCTGTCTCAAAAAGAAAAAAAAAAAAAAGATCAAACAATAAAAAAGAGAGAAATACTCATTTCAAAGTTTGTCTCTGCTGTCACTGGTAGACAACATATGGAGAAAGTCCAGTTCAGTGTTGATTTATCCCAGCAAGCCATCAGAAGTTTTATGGCAGGGTAGTGGACAATCTCAGGAGCCTGCACCATTATTTCCCTTGAAGTTCAGACTGCTTTCTGTGGGCTTGAACTCAACTAGGTGCCGCTAGATGGAACCAGCAGTTGTTCTGCGTTCCGAGCTCAGTTAATCCCTCTCCAAGATGACTGCCAACCAGTCACCCTCTTCCACACCACTCACCAGTGTGCCGTCACATCCACTGCTCCGTTGCCATGCTGCGTCTCTCTGGAGGCTGCTGGGGTTGTCAGTAGTCACATGTGTCTAAAAGTTTGAATCACTCAAGAAGTCACCACCTGCCACCTCTTTCTTTGACGTTTCTCCCCTTGTTCACCCTATGGGCTTCGGTTCTTACTTGAAAGCCTTCCTGGGCCCAGGGGACCCACTTCCCTCCTTTCCTTCCTTAGGTTGCTATATTCCAGTGTCAGATCACCTGAGAGAGGCTCTTTCTCTGCTCCTTAACAGCTCATCATCTTCCTGTAAATGAGGTTGCAATGTGATAGTTAATCAAGATAATAGTATGAATAGGAGCTTGTGGATTTGAAACAACTTTGAGATACACTAAAATTAGTTGTAGTAACCGGGAAGCTTCACATTTTCTTTGTACATCTTAACTTTTTTAGTTTTGGGATATGTTTGCAGTACGTGAAATTTACATTTGTTTAGAAGTTGGTACATATATATAACTCATAACTTAATTATTTTTGATCCCCACTTCCTTTCCCTCTCTTCTTCCTCCTTCCTCTTACTCCTTTCTACTACAGAGTGTTTATATTATTTTAAAATTTTTTTAACAATATAATAATTAACCTTCTGTCCAACTTAACATTATGGTCTCAAAATTCATCCATTTTCCTACAGATGACTTAGAATTCTTTATAGCTAAGTAGAATTCCATTGATATATATCACATTTGTTTATATTTGGAAATCTTAACTTTTTAAATGTATTTAGTACAGGGTTTACAGGCTCTCACTACACAGATTGGACTTATAGTGATCCTCCTGTTTGCAGCCTCTCAAGCACTGGGATTACAGAGGCATGCCACCATGCCCAGTCTCAGTCACTGTTTCAGCACACCCCAGGGGTTGAGGCCAGCCTGCTGTGCTCTGCCTAAGCATGTGCTTTTATTCACTGAGCTATCTGGCCAGCCCTGGAGATCTTAGCTCTTAAAGTACAATTTTCATACTATATGAATTTTGCCCATTTTGATAACACTGATAATACTCTACGCATCCACTGTCTCACTAGAACTCTGATTAACTGCCTGCTGGGAATCTAAGAGATGGAGTAGCTTCTCAGTATGTAGATCCGCATTCTACTTTCAAGTTATATGTTGCTTCCATAATTGTCCTTGGCAGCCCACCTTGTAAGTGTTGTATCTTCATCATCTTGAAGCTTGCCCTACCATACCAAGCTAACTCTACCTTCACTGTTCTATCATCATACTTTTTGCCTCACTTCCCACAGTGAAATTCCAAGGAACTTTAGCTCCAGTAGAGACCTCCACCTTTGTAGCCCTGTACAATTTCCCATCTTCACTTGGGAAGGATAGTTTTGCTGAATATAAACATTCGTAGGTTTTTTTTTTTCAGCACTTTAAATATATCATTCCAGCCTGGCCTCCTTTGGTGTTTTCTGAATGGCCTGTCATCATCTGTAACACCTCCATATAATGAATCTTTTTTTTTTTTTTTTTTTTTTTTTTTTTTTTTTTTTTTTTTGCATACCATATTCTTTTGTTCCACTTATGGGATTCTAATTATACATGTATGTTAAACTGCTAAGTGCACCACTGAAGCTCTGGGATAGTTTTTCTTTTTTTTTTTCACTCTTTAGGATCATATAACTTTAATTTGTCCTTAAGTTCAGGAGTTGATCCTTTCTTCTAGTGTAGTTAACATTCTGTTCAGCATATCTAGATTTTCTTTTCCAGGTGCTGCCCTTAATTCTAGAATTTTCATTTGTCTCTTTATATTTTCTGTGTTTACAGTCCCCATTTGCTTGCTCTAAATAAGTTTTCTTTAGGTCCTGGTTATATTAGCTTGCTGCTTTTTTTTTTTTTTTTTGAGACAGGCTCTCACTATGTAGTCCAGGCTGACCTTGAACTTACTTTGTAGCCCAAGCCAGTCTCGAAACTCACAACAGCCTTCCTGCTTCAGCCTCCTGAGCGCTGGGATTATAGACATGTACCAACACACCCAGTTTATAATAGCTAATTTCCAAACTTGCCCCTAATTTCAACATTTGAATCACCACAAGATCTGTTAGTACATACTGTTTTTGTTTTTTTTTTTTTTTCTCTTGGCTTCAGGTCACATATTCTTTACATACAAAGGTGGTTTTGTGTTGTTTCTGCATATTAAACACAGCAGGAGATAGATTAGGAAGTTTAGATTTCTTTTCTGTTGAACAATGCTGTCTGATTTAACAGAAAACTAAATTATGGACTAATTGGACCAGAGAGACAGCTCAGTGGCATAGGCACCTCACTGGCATGTATAAGGTCCCAAGTTTGATCTCTGATACTGAAAAGAAAAAAAGAAAAAAAAAAAAAAAGAGAGAGAGAGATCAATTATGGGCTAATTGTCTTGAGCTTATGGAAGCTTGTTTTATGCTTTGTGAAATGATTATGTTGCAGTGTTTCCTTGACCCTTACTACAAATCCTCCTTCCCGGGACACTGCCCTTCCAAAGTATGGCCTCCTTTCAGTGTGTTCGGTGAGCCTGCACAACTTACACAGTTCAAATTCTCAAAACTTTTTCCATTGGCACCAGCTGATGTCTCTTCCCTAGCTTCTTTCCAGCCTTCCAGCTACTGCTGGACTCCTTGGTCTACCCAGCTCAACCACAGTTGAGGGGATAGCTATGGGTTTGAGAAGAGTCTGTGTGTAGGTGTGTAGCTTGCACCTCTGTTGCTCCTTCCTTTCCCAGATATGTGCTGTTGGTCTCCAGCTATACTGGCACCCCCAAACTGTCACCAGGGCTGGTAGTTTTTTTGTTTTTTTTTTTTTGTCTTTTTGAGACAGGGTCTTGCTATGCAGTTGAGGCTGGCCTTGAGCTCACTTTTGTAGCCCAGGCTGGTCTCGAACTCGCACCAATCCTCCTGCCTCAGCCTCCCGAGTGCTGGGATTACAGGCGTGAGCCACCATGCCCAGCCAGGGCTGGTAGTTTTTATATTTTAGCATGACTTTTTTTTTTTTTTTAATCATTCTCTACATCTTAGCCACATGTCCTTTCCAAACATCTGATACTGTCTCCAATCTTGGGGTTTGTATTTCTTCTTTACTTTTTAAATGTTCTCTTCCTTCCAGACAGTTACATGGTTGGGTCCTCTCACTTAAAAGCATTCATCTATGAAGTGTTCCTACCATCCTATCTCAAACTACTTTGAGTGCTCTCATGTGCAGTATTCTGTTTTCTTCATACTGTGTGTTACAACTGTATTTATCTATTTACTAATTTATTGTCTTGTTTCTAGCACCCCACTGGGAGAGGAGCCTTATCTGAAATGATCCTAGTTTTATCCACAACCCATAGTTGCACAGTAAAAAACCTTTAGAACCACTCCGCAATGTGGCACACACTTGTAATCCCAGCACCAGGAAGGCTTAGGCAGGAGGAGCACTGCACATTCAAGACCATCCGGGGCTGCAAAGTGAGTTCAAGGTCAGCCTGAACTGCATAATATGACCCCTGTATCAAGAAAGACCAAAAAATAAAAATAAAAATAACTAAAACCTATAAAATATTTGTATACAATTGTCTCTGTTTAACAATCTCTAGTAATATGACTTTTAATTATCTTTTGCTGCCATTATTCCACTGCAACTGTTACTGTAGCATTTAACATCAATGTGTAAATAATCAAATGCAATTTTCAGGGTGTTTTTTAGAGTGATCTGTTCTCTCTAGAAGTATCTGATGTTACTTTTTTAATATCGTTCTGATTTTATTTATTTCTACTTTTCAGAGCAGTCTTTCTTATTTTCTCTTAGCCTCAGTTTATTTTATCCCTAGAATGTTAAAACAATGTTTTACACAGCGGTATGCCTTCCTTAGTGATTTTGTGCACCCTCACAGCTCTGAGAACCAGTTTCTCCAATGACTGCTGGTACCCTCTTGTTTCAACATAGACACCCCTGGACTTCCACTCCACCGCCACTGTTCTTGTCACTCCTCATCTTCAGAGACCCAGCTCTGCCCTGTCAATAAGGAGCAGTTAGCAAGGCTACTCTTTAGTATAGGTACAGTCACTATAAAGGGCAGCTTGGTAAAATGCATCAAAGTGTATGTAGGGACAATAATTACATTGTGCGTATTAGTGTATTAGCTTAGGGTTTTTTTTTTTTTCTTTAAATCAAACACCCTGTGTGCTTTGAAATTTAAATTTAAAAGTCACAAAGATTAATTTACATCCAGATCACCAAAATAAAATAAACTTCTTAAAGTCTGTAGACAGCACAGTAAACAAAGCAATCTCAATGAATGGAACTTCTGAAAGCAGTAGGCTGTTCAGGAGATATCCATGGCTGTTCCTCTCCTCTACTGAAACAGGGATATAATCTTCTGTAGATGGAAACACTTGAGCTGTCCATTGGGAAGGGTCTAGGACAGGTGATCTCAAAACAACAGCCTCTCCACAAGGATCACTGTCTCCACTGGGCATAGAGTGACACTAGCATGGAGACATCCTCAGAACCTTGACTCAGTTCACACGTTCTCTATTCTGGTGTGTGATATCTGCTGTTAAGCTTATTTAGTAAGATGTCTGCTTAAAAATCAGATCAGTAGAACCACAAAGAGAAGAAAAAGATATTTTTTAAATTAGATGATGTTGGTGTCACATATAGCTTCCAGAAAGACTAGAGAAAAAGAATGTAAGAAACAATTCAAGAGGTAATTTGCAGTAATTTTCCAAAACTGAAGGAATGATCAATCTGTAATTCCAAGAAAATAAACAAAATCTGTTCAGAATAAAACAAAAACCATTGCCTAGGTATGATACGATCAAACTGCTGAAAAGGCAAAAGGCATATCTTAAAAGTAGTCAAGCTGGGCATGGTGGTGCATGCTTATAATCCCAGCATTTGAGAGGTTGAGGCAGGTTTGACACTAGCCCAGGTGGATTACAAAGTGAGTTCAAACCAGCCTATATTACAACAAAATCCTGTCTCAAGCCAAAAAAAGTCAAGTCACAAAAGGTGTTTTTAAAAAAGCAAGCTAGGCCAGGGATATAGCTCAGTGGCAAAAGTGCCACTGCCTGATAAGTGCAAATCCTGAGTTTGATTCTTGGTACCAAAAAATAAAGCAGGTTTGTTTTTTTTTTTTTATGAACTGTAAAAAGAATTGTCATTGACTTCTTAGCAGAAATAGTGGATACCAAAAACAATGAAATGGGGTCTTTAGCCTAATTTTGAAAGAAAATCTGCCAACCAAAAGTTAAAACTACGTAAACAAGAGTACAGTAGGTGAGAAGGGACTACAGGGAATGAGACAGTTAAGTTTTTATATTATTTATGAAGTAGTTTATTAAGTGGATGTAAAACCAAAATTTAAAGTTCTATCTTTAAAGAAACCATTGAGAATATAAAGTCTAGCTAAAATGTAATATAGGAGAGTAAATGATAATAAAAAATGTTATCAAAGGGCCGGCCAGAAAGCTCAGCTGGACTAACACACCTGCATAGACAGAGTGCAACAGCCGGGGTTCAATCCCTGGTGTGCCGTGCCAGCCCCACCCCACCCCCAGGGCATGCAGAGACAGTGATCGAGACTGGGTGTTCAGACACACACCTGTAATCCCAGTGCTTGGGCGGCTGAAAACGGGAGAATCACTGCAAGTCCAGTCTATGTAGTGAGACCCTGTAGACCAGTGGTTCTCAACCTTTCTAATGCTGTGACCTCACAATACAGTTCCTCCTGTTGTGGTAACCCCAAACCAAAAAATAATTCTGGTGGCTACTTCAAAACTGTAATTTTGCTACAGTTATGATTCAGAATAAAATAATAAAATAAAATATGTATTTTCCGATGGCTTTAGGTGACCCCTGTGTTTTTGTTGTTTGACCCCCACTGGGGTCACAGCCCACAGGTTGAAAACCGCTGCTATAAGCCCTATCCTAAATACATAAAAAAAAATTTTTTTAAATGTTATTTTTGTAAAAGAAGCGGAGCAGAGAAATAATCAAAATGGGAAACGTAAAGCTTTCTGTAGGGCTGGGCTTTAGAATGGTGGTAGAGCCCTTGCCTCAAATACCCAAGACCCTATATTTAATCTAGCACCACAAAATATACATATATATGTATTTATATTTCTTCTTTTTTTTTTTTTTGTGGGACCAGGGTTCGAACTCATGACCTTGCACTTGCCCAGCAGGCACTTGTGCCTCGGAGCTATCTCCCCAGCCCCTGTATTTATATTTCTTTAATTTCTAGCATTTATATTTTTATAGACTTGCTTTGCCTGTGATAAGAACAAGAATGAATGAAAATACAATGAAACTTTCTGTGGTTATAGAAGTACTACTGTCTTACTCTGGGTCATGGTTACGTGAAAATGTGTTATTTCAAAACTCATTGGAATAAAAACCTATATTTGCATTTCATTATTTATCAATTATACCACAGTAAAATATATCTAATTTTGTGAAATGCTCTTATATTAATCAGCCTTCTGTCACTATAAGAGAACATCTGAAAGTAACGTAGAAAAAGAAGAGGTTTATTTTGGCTTACAGTGTTGCAGCATCCAGTCTCTGGTCACCTGAACCTGTGATGAGGGGACACAACATAGTGGGAACACAGGAGGACAAAAATGTTGTTTCATGGACAGAGAGTAAAAGAAGTGAGAGACGAGGTGGACAGGTCAGTCTCCCACAGTCCATCTGGTGTACACCCACAGTGACTCACATGCCTCCATTGGCCCCCACCTCCTAAAGACTCAGTGCTTCATGGTAGTAACACCTAGGCACCAAGCACTTAGCACGTGGCAGATGCTCATGAAGTTACTCCTTATTCTCAGGGAGAAGACTGAGGTAACAAGAGTTAACTGGCATCTAGTGGTTTGGTACCAGTCGGTGACAAAACCAGGAAAGCTACGTAGTCTGGCTTAGAGTTCTGCATTCTTACCCAGTGTATTGCTTTATAACATTTGACCCAGCTGTTTAGGGCTCTAACGTACAGATGAGCACCTGTAAACTCCAAATAACAAGTCTGTAATTGGGCAAGGCTGATTAATTACTAAGGCTCTGTTATATAAATTACAGCACAGTGACCCAATTTAATACAATAAAGGATGAACAGCTTGAGAAAACTATGTTTTACACATTCAAATGGCATAGTCTAGGGCCAAAAAACTTTAAAAAAAGAAAAAGGTGCAGGGAATACTGCCGGTGATTGTTTATGGAAAGAACTGGCACAATCCAAGGAGAAGAGCTGGCTTGCTAAAGAGGCAGGAGGGAGGCATTTCCATATATTCCCATTTTCTACATTTGGGATATTGAAGCATATGAGTGTGCTTCCTCTTCCAAAAAGTAAGAAATACAGTTACAGTTTGGAAATGACTGAAATAATCATTATATACATAGTTACCAAAGCTGCCAGAAACCTGGCTCAGACTTCTCGCCTTTGTCACCCCAGTCAGTGCCCTGTAGCTTTTGTGCATCAGTCTGCCTAAAACTGTCCCTAGGAAGCCTAATCCATCTTTGTCCAGCTTGAAATCCAGGAGCCTCTTAACTTGATTCCTTTTTCTTGCTACCCTGTTCAGTTCAGCTCCCTCTGGCCTTGTACTCTTACAATGGTTGGTGTTCTGGTCATTTATGTTTTACCTTCTTATATGCTCTACTTCTGCCTCTTAAGGTCCTAAAAAGTAGTAGGTAGTAGGGTGGCTCCTGTTCAGCCATGTTAGGGGCCTGAGGACTTGGAGGATTTACTTTCTGATTAGGTAACATCCTACCTTCTCAGTCACTTTTCTTTACTTAAGTTGTCTTTTCTCAAATACCATGCGAATGACTTTAGGTAGTACACAGATAGAATCTTTATATTGATAAGTATTTTGTTATCTGTTGGAAAAACTGTAGTCCATGAAACTTGTAGGCTTTTAATTTTCCCAGTGTTATTTCTTAGACGAGGCTGTGCTTTAAGAGAGAAAAGTAATTTGTTAAAATATTCAGTAGTACTATAGATGGAGCACAAGTATAGCCAAAAAATGGTAGCCATGGTGCATGAGACTTTGGGGATTCACCACTTACAGGAAGTTGAGCTCACACTGATGAAGTACTTGCTGGCAGCCTTCATTGGCTACCCCCATCTGCTGGAACCTTTTCTGTGACCTCCAGTAGTGCTCACCTCTTAGAAGCCACACTGGGTCTACCCTTGCCTAACAATCAGGCTGTTTCTTTAGACCTCTCAGTTCTCTGCTTCAGGTCCTGGTGTTGAGGTATGGAACATGACTCCCTTCAGTTGTTGCACCATTAGGTGACTCAGATTCCTTAACTCCTGGGGTCAGCTCAAAATTCACCTCTTTTTTCAAAGTCTTTCCTGATGTATGCACTTCCTCCTGCTATTGTAACCAATTACAGCAAACTAACTGCCTTAATAGAACATTAATCAGCTCGGGAGATCAGACATCCAAAATCACTTTCACTGGGTCAAAGTCATAGTGTTGCTAGAATTGGTTCCTTCTAGAGGCTCTCAGGAGCATTTGTTTCCTTGCATCAGTGTGTAGCCACTTCTCTACCTTCATAGCCCATCACATCTATCTCCACTTTATCTTCAAATAATCTCTTCAGACTCTAACTCCTCCTGGTTCCTTTTGTAAAAAGACTTTAGTGTTTAGATCCATCACATAGTTCAGGATCCTCCCCTTCATCACTAGGTTATTTACTTACCTGAGTCTGGCAAGTGCTTTAGCCATAGGAAATTACCTACTGACATGTTCTTGGGTTGTGATGTGGACCTTGGAGGGGGAGGCCTTGTTCAGCCCACCACACAGGCCTTTACTGCTCTCCTTCCTTCTCACACTTGACTTTACCCCTGCATCCCACCCACACTCTGCCCTTTCCTCAGTATCTTAGAGATTTGCCTTGCCATTATCTGTTTACCTGACTAGTCCCACGGTGTGGGTCTCTCAGGGGCCCTGGGTCTTGTTCATCTTGCCTGCCCAGTCTTCTGCCATACAGTGGAGGGCAGCTATTTGAGTAAACAAAGCTACAGTGCAAGACAGCCTTGTGGTTCTATTGACCTGAGAACATCTTGCTTCCTGCCTAAGGAAGCACTTACTGCTTCTCTTTGCTCAGTGTCTCACCCATTGAGTAGTGATAGAATCAACCCAACATTCACAGTAAGATTAAGCGAAGTCACACTTATGACAGTAGGAGAGCACCCAGCAACAATGAACACCTAGGGATAGAGCTCAGTGTCACAGCATCTGCCTGGCAAACACATGGTCCTGAGTTTGATTCCTGGTGCCAAAAGAAAACATGAACACCTAAGCAGCCAGCTAGTTTTTTCATTGATGTTGTTCCTCATGTGAAAGGATTATATTTGTAAGTTATTCTTGACTAACTTGGGAAAGGGGAAGCTAAATTCTGTGTGTGTGTGTGTGTGTGTGTGTGTGTGTACATATCTCAAAGAATCTCCCTCACCAGTGTGAGAATGAAACTTGCAACCTTGTGCTAGTCGGGCAGGCACTTATGCCATTGAGCTATATACCCAGCCCTTACCTATATGTTTAAATGAATATTTTCCTTGATTTTAAATATTCTCCAAAAGGGTTTTGAACATATGAAAGTAATAATGATAGAAAGTAATAATGATAGAAAGTAATAATGATAGAAAGTAATAATGATAGAAAGTAATAATGATAGAAAGTAATAATGATTTGCTTGGGGTGGCTATGAGCCTGTAGGTTTCAGTGGTTAGTGACTGCTGAGAAGAAAACACTATGCAGAGTGGCAAGGTCTTCCTTAGATTTAGATAGTCTAATAACCCTTGTGCAGAGCTAATGTCCTTGAGCACCTCAGTTCCCTGCGCCTTTCAAAAACTTCCTGAAGGACCTCTAGTATCTCTGTTACAGGAACTAGAGTTCACATTTTCTGTTTGTGTTTTTTTCTCATTTTTATGGTTCCAAGGAGTGAACCCAGGCTCTTGACGTTGAACTACATCCACAGCACTTTTTTGAGACAAAGTCTTAACTATACTGATAAGTTGCCCAGGCTGGGCTGGAATTTACAATGCTTGTGCCCCAACCTCCTAGACTGATGGGATTATAGGTGTGGAGGAGTGTTCCCTGTTGTACTTGGTCCTTTTATGTTTGTTTTTTGTTTTTAGACAGAGTCTCACTATGTAATTCCGGCTCACCTCAAACTCCCAACAATCCTTCTGCCTCAGCTTCCTGAGTGCTAGGCTTGCATGTATGCGCTGCCACATCCAGGTCTTTTCGTGGTTCAGTCTTGGTATTTGATGCTGTTTCCAATCAGTGTATGGAAACTAAAGATCCAGGTGTTGAAGATTTAAAATGATTTATCTTGTTGTTTCTTTTTTGGTAACAGAACTTAGGGCATTATGCTTGCTAGGAAGGCAAGATTTAAAGGGTTTGTAAGTTAGGGTTTTTTGTTAATTTTTAAGAGTACCAAATTGCTTGTCTTCCCAAGGCATCATTGACCTGTATTATAGAAATTACACTGTCCATGTGCCGTTCCAGGAAGAAGGTTGTAAGAGAGCTAAACAAGTAACTGCACTTAATGTGAAGAATTTTTTTAAACACCTAGTAGCGTGTATTTTCATTAGAAACACGTATTCTGATCAAAGATCATGACTATTTGGTGTTCACTGAAGTCATATTTTTGGAATGTCATGAAAGATGGAGAAGCATATGAAAGGCATTCAAGCTTTAGGAAATAATGCTAGTAGGGATTTTAGATTAAAGAGGTAATAAGATCTGCCTAGGCAGACTGAAGAGAGACGGTTTAGTAGTGAAAAATAAGGCTATCAGACAAGTAAATGGCAGGCTGAAAAATAAAAATGTATCATTTGAATGGCAGGGAGCCACTGCCTGTTTTTCAAAAAGCAAGATATTGAAGTTATCATACCCTCTGCATCATTTAACTTGAACGTTAAAGGAGTCTGAGTGACAGTAGAAGGGAAAAATTGTAGTAATCCTGCCCAAAGATTAGGGTCCAATTTATGAATTTATATCAGAGGTTGAGGTTCAAGTGTAGATAAATATAAAATGAAGAACCAGACAGCTCTTCTGCAAACTTGGATGCAAGTAACAAAGGACAAAGAATAGCTGCAGACTAGTTTCTGTTCTATAGAAGAAAACTTAATGTCCTAAGACAGAACTTGGAATTTGGAATGATTGTTAAGGATAAGGTGGAAATCCTATCCTCATGATAAGTATGATGAAGTATCTAGGTTATATAGTTAAACAATCGGATTTGAAAAACTGCTGCCCTCAATAGGTAAGATTGGAGCTATGGCAAGAAATTTGCCATTGAGGTAGTCAGAAGGCCTCTATTCTGTGGCAAGCCCTGAGCTCAGTGTGTATTACTTGAGAGGTATAATGTGCAGTACCCCTTCCTGAGTCAAAGGTGTTACTACTATGTATAAAAACCAGATCCGGGGTTGAGGAGATAGCTCAGTGGTCTAAGCACCCCCCTGGCAAGCACAAGGTCCCAAGTTTGATCCTAGTAGTGCATGTCATACTGGCCCCAGAACCTCGAGTGCACTGCACTGGACCATGGTGATGCACACCTGTGATCCCAGCACAGGGGAGGCTAAAGCAGGAGAATCACTAGAAGTCTGAACTGCCTGGCAAGACTGTATCAACAACAAATATAAATAAATAAAAAACCCAATTAAATGCTGAAGAGGAAGAAATGGTTTTACATGTGTGACAGCTCAAGATTTCATCCTTAAAAATGAACGGAGATGCTTGTTGCTTTGAATAGATACTGTGGGACCGAGAGATGAGAGAGCTGTGGTTAGATTACTCTAGCCACCCCAGCTCAGACTCAGGTAACAGCTCCTGATTCAGCTTGGGAATGAGCAGCAGTGATGCTCCCCACAAAGTACAATGACTTCTTACAATTTCAGAGATCTGAGCGGCATGTCTGGAGATCCCATGGATCTGTTTCTTACTTCAACAGTGTTTGGACGGAACAGACCCGGGGACTCCCTCTTTCACCTTCCACCCACCTTCCAGGTACAGATTTCAGGACCCATCTTCCCACCTATCTCCTCCTTCCGGGACCGGACAACACCATTCTTTTGTGGGTAGGTCCTTATTGCTTATCAGCCATGACCTCTCAGATCCGTCAGAATGATTCCACCGAGGTGGAAGCTGCTGTCAACCACCTGGTGAACCTGCACCTGCGGGCCTCGTACACCTACCTCTGTCTGGGCTACTACTTTGACCGAGACGATGTGGCTCTGGAGGGTGTGGGCCATTTCTTCTGCAAGCTGGCCAAGGAGGAACGCGAGGGTGCCGAGCATCTCCTGAAAATGCAAAACCGGAGCAGCGGCCATGTGCTCTTCCAAGAGGTGCAGAAACCATCTGAAGATGAGTGGGGTACAACCTTGGATGCCATGGAAGCTGCCCTGGCTCTGGAGAAGAACCTGAACCAAGCTCTTCTGGACCTTCATGCCTTGGGCTGTGCCGAGACTGACCCCCAGTCAGTCTATACCTCTGTGACTTCCTGGAGAACCACTTCTTAGACGAGGTGAAGCTTGTCAAGAAGATAGGCGACCACCTCACCAACCTCCGCAGGTGGCGAGCCCTCAGGCCAGGCTGGGCGAGTACCTCTGTGAAAGGCTCACCCTTAAGCATGCCTAGGAGGTTACAGAACCTGGTAGTCTCTTGCGGGGCTCCTGCATCCCCTGATATGAGGGCTTTGGCCTCACCCTCTCCCTCCAGCTAGTAGGCAGCTTTCTCACCTTTCTGGAGACCCTTCCAAATCTTGGACCAAAAGAAAATAAAACTTTTTGCAGAAAAAAAAAAAAAAAAAAAAAATTCCAGAGATCTGAGTAATAGAAGAACACAGTAGCTAGATTCTACTTGTGGCCCGTTGGCTAGGGTAGAGGCTGAAGCCGGTAGCTGAACAGGAGAGGGCAGGTAGATCCTGAGCATAGTCCACCCTGCCCTACCTACTTGTGCCACTTCCCTTACATTGTGAACACCACACCCCAGGTTACAGTTAAAGAGCCAAAGTCTCTGATCTTGACTCTTTACCTATACTTGATTGGTGGTACTTAGTGCTTCAGGAGTTGTAATAAGTAGTTTATGGGCACCACAAAAAATATGGATTGTAGTCCTAAGATAGTAAGGAAGAGAAAGATGAAGAAGATAGCCCTCTTATGGAGACAGCTGTAGCAGATTCCCTACCCCTTATGAAACTTAGAGTTCTCATGGGTGAGTTAGACCCTGAACATGTAAATTTTTTAAATGAACTAATCAACCATTGTATTAGGAAACTGTTACAAAATAGAATTGGATAGAAAGCAACCTAATTGAGGTGGGTGTCCCAGGCTTCGGTGATTATTGTTATTTCAACCAACAGCCAAAAAATAAGGAGCAACTAGCCAGGGGAGCTGTGAGGGTGAAAGTGGGGGCTGTTGGAAGGATTTCAGACTGGGATGAAGAGGGCAATTTGATGACCACAGTGGCCTAAGCCAGTTGTACTGGGATCTTGAACCAGAATGGCAGTGATGCATGAGCAGAAGACAAGACATCTCTGAGTCAACCGAAGTCAGAAACATTGAAATCATTCTGATGTTGATGGAAGTCCACTTGTGGTGAATTAATGACTGGTGATCAACTTGTAACACTCAGCTAAATTGAATTAGTGTGGTGCTGGATGTAGGAGGCCCAGAGGATTGTCTTCCACAGCATAAGAGGTGTAGGATGTTGGGAGCTGGATGGGGCTGTTTGGGAAGCTATTGGGTATTGTCAGCAGCTGTTGGTTCCCTTGAAGGACTTTGTCATGCTGGCTTTCCTGATATACTCAGCTGTTCTTATCAGAGAAGGAGCTCAGAACCTTTCTGTTGCTGAGAATGGCTAGGGTTCACCTTGGGGGAGCTCTGGTCCTCATTTTGAGCATTGTTTTCTGGCCCTGGAATGGAAGGTGGTGCACTGCTGGAGAAGCTTGTCACGTTGGCTTTCTGGATAGGAACTCAACTTTGCTCATCCATGGAGGAGCTTGGGACGTCACTGTTGCTGAGGATGCCTGTGGTGCCTTTCGGGGTAGTTCTGTTTAACTTGAGTGTCACTTCCTGGCTCCATCTCAGATCCCTCAGCCTGACACAGATCCTTCATTCCACTGACACAGACCTTCTAGCTTCCACCACTGACCTCTGGGCCTTCCCAGCACAGATCTGTGAAACAGGCCTGTGTGAGACATTGTCATGGGCTCTAGACCTCCAGCTGAACTCATGGGAGGCCTTGTTAGGGGTGCTAGACCTTCTAGATCTTCAGTTGGACTCATGCATGAGATGCAGGCCTTCAGCTGGAGTTCTTTGGTCTGTAGTATGCGAACAGACTTACTATGTTCTTTTCATGTGTGATTCTTTGGGTGACTGTTATTAATGATCTTATAAAATATGTGTCCTATATTATATTGTTCCCCTTACAAAGCCCCACTCCTTCTCAAGTTGGAAGTGTCAACTGGAAAAGTTGTTGGGAACCAGAAGACTTAAAAATCTTTTTTTTTTTTTTTTTTCCTGAAGATAATATTAGGACAAGCTGATACACTAAGGAAAGAGGGTAATAGGAAGTGCCAGGGAGCTGGAACTCAGGCATAAGAATGTGGCATAACTTTTACATGGAATGGGAAAAAAGGCTTAAAAGGAAGCCCAGCTGACACAGGGTAGAATCTTACTCATGTAGTAGTATTGTGATTTTTCTCCAGCAAGACAGACATTCCACAGAGTCAGGGTAAAGGAAGAACGTGGAGATGCCATTTGGGCTTTTCTGATAGCTGAGACAAGGATTGCTATAGGGTATAGTAGTGTGGGCAAGTGCTACCAATGTCAAAAGGACAAGAAGCTAACAGATACAGAAACTCAAGAGAGCCTTGGACACAAGAGAGTGAACCAGGCAGTGTCACCATGAGTACCAAGGCAGAGGTGCTAGAAGAGCAGTCCAGGGGCAAAAATGGACTTTCAGCCTCTTTGATTATCTGTTGTTTTGTCAGTCTCATAACTCAGTGCTAGAAGTTTATTTTATTAGAGGGAAATGATTGGTACATAAGTTGAACTTAAGTGAATTCTAATTCTGTAATAAAATATTTTCTTTTAATTAATTATTATGTCTGCCTTTGCCAGGTTTTGGTCAGAGAACATCTCTGATCCTTTGAGCAAACAGGAAAAATGTATTGAATGCATAGGTTTTGTGAAAGGGTTTCTGCTAAGTACCTGCTGCTGTAATTCCACAACCATAACTGATGGAGGGTTGAGTTGCATTTGTGCTTTTGGCACTAATTGCAAAGCCCAAATTTTTTATTAAATGTTTTATTAACTTTTGATTAAGACATCATTTTATTTAATCTTTTTAATGAGCAATGATTTTTTAATGCTTAGACCTTTCCTCTGAGAGAAAACATTTGCACAACCTGATTTAATCATAGGAATTCACCAAAAGTTTCCTTTTTTTTTTTTTTTCTGAGTTTTTAAAATTTTTATTTAAAAGTTTCTTACAGTTAGCATTTATTGAAGTCTTTGTTTTTTTGTTTTTTTGTTTTTTGTTTTTTGTTTTTAACTCAGGACTTTGTGCTTGCCAGGCAGGTGCTTATGCCAGTGTGCTATCCCCCATCCTTACCATTTATTGAGTATCTATATATAAAAGTCACTTCACTAAATACACTAAGAGGAAATTTTTCAGTAGATAAGTATCTAATAAAAAAACACCTGTCCAGTAAATATGACCTTGCCTCCTGATTCACTTCCCTTTCCTCATCACAGTCACTACATTAAAAGCTAGTTGCTATACCATAGTTTATACAAACATTGCCAGGAATTCATTATTTCAGAGTTAAAGTTTTTAAAACTAGGTATTATGGTGCTCTTCTAAGCCTGGTGATTCTTTGAGAAGTCATTCTAGTAAACTTGAACTTTGTTGAAGATTATTTCTTACTTGAATCTCAACAAAATTCAAACTCTAAATGTGTATTAAAAGGCCTAGCCATTGGCTTCACTGTCTTGATTGAATTGATTGGGGTATGGTTCGAGAATATGACTGATACTGGCCCAGAAGAGCTTGTTATCCCAGAAAAAAAAAAAAAAAAAAAGACTCATGAATCTGAGCATTGAACTGGACTATGATGCTGTATGGTAATGGGGAGGCAAGGATTTCCCTGGAGATGCTTTTAGGTGAGGTAAGGACCAGAAGGCAGGGAGAGAACAAGGCATAGTAAGAGAGTAACCCTCATACAGCTGCATTAGAGACCCCCAAATATCCAGGCACCTGCATTTGGCCATTGACTCCACAGAAAATACACGGCTTTTGGGGCTTACTGAAGAGCCTCCAAAAGTAGGGGATCCCAAAAGTACTAGGAATTTCTGCCTCCAGTGAACTGTGTGACTTGTAAATCATGGTTCATTCTTCCATGAAGGGCTGTGTGACTCCCTGATGTCAGGGATTGAACCTCAGCTGAGAAACCTGTTTTAAGCCAAGTATAATACTGCATGGGATAATCCCAGTATTCTGGAAGGGTGAGGCAGACATCATAAATACAACCCAGCCTCAGAAATTTAATGAGACCTTCCCCAAAATTTAAAAGCACATTCAGGTATAGCTCATGTGAAGGCCCTGGGATCCATTCCCAGTATCACAATCCACCAGCCCCCTAGAAAGACAGTTAGGAAAGGGACAAAACCTGTTTCATTCATACATTTTGAGGATACATCAAGTCCTGAAACTACATTTGGCCCCCAAGTGCTGAGAATGCATCACATTACCGTGACAGCTGTTGTTTCTCCGGGTGTTCTGCTCATTCTTAGGCATTTTAATTATATTCAGTGCTATACTACTTAGCCATCTATGTGAGCATGCTGTTTGAGAATTGGACAAGGACAAATTTAAATGACCTAGTTGGTTGAGTTTGTTTGTTTTATTTTTTACCAGTGTACACATTTCCTAGACACATTGATTTTTACAAAGTTTTCTCATAACATCTTTTAAAATAATAAGGCTTATTATCCTGTGATTATTAAGAGAGGCTAATGTCTGAATTACCAAACTGTTTTGATGAACTTAAACAGTCAGAAGCCCAAGAATTCGTCCTCTTTCTGCTGGGCAGATCTGCCTAACACTTTTTTATTTTATCAGAATATACAACTAGCATTTCAGTATCTAAATACTCCAGAAAGGAGCACAAGTAGGATATGGTGCGGAGCTGGGAGTCTGAGATTTAAGTCTAAATGATGTTTCCGACTGGGGCTGGAAACGTGCTTTAAATAATTGTGTTCTGACCATTTAGGTCTTTCTTTATAGGGCATCTTTTATGACCAAGACTGTCCAGTACCAAAATGAGCTACATAAATTCCTAATCTGGGATACAGCTGGACAAGAACGAGTAAGTCTCTTTAATTTACTATGTGTTTTTTGGAGGCCCAAACCAAATTAAAGCTCCAACTAAACTGTCAGTGTCCCTGTCCTTTCATGTTACTCACTTCTATGCTCCAGAGACACATTTATTTCCATTTGTGTAGGCCAGCCTTTTCCTTTTCAATTAGAGCCACAAAGTCTACTGATGGAGAAAGTGACAATGGGCACTGAGGGCATTTTTATACTTTTTAGTGTCTTCAAGTAAATGCTGACTAACAGGCCTGATAAAATCCCACTTGAGCATTGTGTGTAATTTGGGGCTTCGTCCTCTAGTAAGGATATAAAAGAATTAGTGGTAGAAAGGGAGAGTTAAGCACAATTCATTTATAGTCGCCTTTTAAGCACTAAAGAGGGAACTTTACAGCATATAAAGTTTGAGATTTAAGTGAAACAGATAAACCAATCCAGTGCCTTGCAGAAAATCCCTAATAAATGCCTGATGATAAAAATGGAGCACAATGGTAATCTGCCTGAGGAAGAGCCTCGTCCACATTGGGGTGAGCTGCAGCCGTGCTGAGCCAGATAGATGGGATTTGGTTAACCCTACCCAAATCAGAAGGGTTTGGGAGCATGCCCTGCCTCATCACCCCAGTTCATTTTCACTGCTGAGGTGCCTGTAGTGGCCACCTATTCAGCTGTCATTTAAATTTTGTTTTCAAATAGTAGTATGAAAACAGCATCTGATGAATGCACAGCACTATCTTAGGCTCTTAAAAGTGTACCAGAAGTAATCAGGAAAAATAGTCTGTCATCACGGTCTTATCTAAGACAACATAGATACTGTATGTGGTATAAAATCTGACAAGAGTCATCATGGACAAATGGAGGAAAACAAAACCAGCCCTTGCTGTTGTCCTAGATTTAGGCACTCTATATTTGTACAGATTTAATGTCTTCAGTTTGTTTTCTTTGTTTTTAACACTGGATGTCTTGCTCCCATCTAATTACTCATCTGAGATACATCTGCTTATGGTCCTCCAAACTTCACTCCTGTACCGGTGTTACAAATCCAGAGTGGAATGTTTAGGATTGTTGGACCTTTTGCTAACCATCATTATCAGTCTTTTAGATATAGTTACCAGCGTCATCCTGCGTATAGCTATACACCCAACTCTAGGATCTGTCTCATTAGCTACAAACTTGTGAGGCAATTCCTATTAGTAATGTATGTGCATTTTCATTAATCCCAAGTTTCAGTTATTCCTTACAGATATTTGATGGTACAGCAAAACTCCCACCATGAATAAATGTGCTGGAATATATAGCCCTCATTATGTTTTCATCAGAGTATGTTCTAGGGTACATAGCAATGTCTAACATCCCTTATTCTGAAACATGAAAAAAGAAATAACCCAAGGATATATCCTCCTTCCTTTCTGCTAGCATGATTACAAGTATCTGTGATATTTTGTAATTGGCCAGTTTGGCTGCCTCTTATTTATTTATTTTTTGTTGTTGTTGTTTTGCTTTGCTTTTTTTGTTTTTTTGAGAGGAGGTTGTTTGGTTGGTTGGTTGGTTGGTTGGTTGGTTGGTTGGTTTGGTTTGGTTTGATTTGATTTGGTTTGGTCTGGTTTGGTTTGATTTAGTTTTGGTTTTGTACCAGCAGTCAAACTCAGAACTTTGCACTTACCAGGCAGGCACTATGCCCCTGAGTCGGCCTGGCCCCAGCTGCAACCGTACTTATTTCATCCCTTCCTACCATTCTGTCCTTTAGTACCAAACTGCTTATAGACCTCTAGCATGCCACACAGTCTTAAAAGTTCTTACCCTTCCTTCCGCCATTTGCCTGGAAAATTCTGTTCAACCTTCAGCACCCACTTCTGATGTCACCTGAAAGGGGGACTTTCCTAACCACCTGTTTCATTCAGATAAGTAACTGTCTACCCATATTGTTCAAACTCAAATCTGGAGGTTGCTCTGGGGTCTTGATATGTCTGCTGTCTACATACATAGTGGTACCTTAGTTCACAAATGCATTTGTTTGCAAACTCTGCATTGGGTGACAGACGTGACCATGGCTATCCTTCTTGAAGGAATGTGAACATGTCACCTTTTCCAGAATCATGGAACAAATTGAGTTTCTGAACTGAGATACCACTATATCTGCAATACTTCAGTTCTCCATCATCACCGCTGCTAGCATATTGTTCTCATCCACCTTTTACTGTTGAGTTTTCTTGTATCCTTTTAACTGCTTTCCCTGTAACCAGCCCTCACATTATGTCTCACAGGATCAAGTCTTTGAAAATACCAATCAGACCCTGTGTCTTCTTGCTAAGACTCTTCAGTGATTGACCACTGCTCTTTTTCTCTGGCCACTTTCTAAAGAGGCTGACAGAACCCACATCCTTTCTGTACTTCTCCTCAGTACTCTCCCAAAGCACCTTGACTCTCCCTGCTTCATCCCAGCCCACTGTCATCCACACAGGTCCTCCACAGCTCTTGTCATCAGGGCTTTATGTACACTGGTCTTTCTCACTGGTACACTGTTTTCTCCATTCACAGGCTCCTTAACAGCTTTTGGTCTCAGATTAAATGTTATGTCCTCAAAGTTTTTCCCCCAACGTCCCGTACCTAGGTTAGGCCCCCCAGTTCATTCTCTAATTGCTTGTATTCAGTTTCCTCAAGACACTACAAGTTGTAATTAGCTGTTCTGCTACTTACCTTTATTGACTATTTCTCCTACTAGACTTGTTCACTATCAGCCCCAGCACAGTGCTGACATAGAGTTCATATTCATTTACTGGTTTGATGAATAAGAAAATGAATTCTTTGTGTCTTGAACAGCCTTTGATTGCTCTCATTCACGTAGTTGTCACCTGTACCCTTACTCCGTTAGGCTGAGTTCCTTAAGGCAGGGACTATCTTCATATTTCTGTTAGCACACAGTGTTCCAGGAGTTTCATATAAACTTATGCTGTCCTGGGGCCTGGCAGGATGGCTCAGTGGCCTAAAGCGCCTGCTTAGGAAGGCTTAGGCGGCTGCAGGGACCACAGTTCAATCCCGGGCACCAAATGCTGCGCCAGCCCTGTCCTGAGGGCAGGCTGAGCCGGCCATAAAAATAAATAAATAAAAGCCAGGCATGGTGGCTCACGCCTGTAATCCCAGCACTTGGGAGGCTGAGGCAGGAGGATCGGTGCGAGTTCGAGACCAGCCTGGGCTACAAAAGTGAGCTCAAGGCCAGCCAGAACTGCATAGTGAGACCCTGTCTCAAAAAGGCAAAAAACAAAAAAATAAAATAAAATAAACTTACGCTGTCCTATATACCCTCTACCTGCTTTTTCCATAAGAATAGAATATGTCTCAAACTGTAGTTTTGTGGTGTTTACATTGTCTATTTAGTTCTCTACAGTTATGAGATTCATAATGGAATCAGAAGCTATTATAGAAGGGGAGGGAACACTTTCATAAACAGGCCATTCAAATATCCTCTCCACTCGATCCTAGCATCTATTGCAACAGTGTTGACAAATCAATTGTTTGTGTTTTTTTTTTCCAAAAAAGAAGTTTGTTTGTTTTAAAAATAAAAAATGGTGCGGCTGGGAGATAGCTCAGCGGCATACGCACCTGCCTGGCAAGCACAAGGACCCAGGCTCAATCTCAGGCATGCTGTGCCAGCCCTATAACTGGGTGTGGTGGTGCGTGCCTCTAATCCCAGTACTCTAGAGGTTGAGACAGGAGGATCATTATGAGTTTGAGACCAGCCAAGGGGCTAAAAAAGTAAGCACGGGGCCACCCCAAACTGCATACTGGGACCCTGTTTCAAAAAAAAAAAAGTTACAAACATTAGAAACAATATAAAATTTCATTAATGCAATAGGAATTCAACAGTAGTTGTTGTATTGCATGGTCTTATCTTCAAATTAGTTGTATAGGTTACCAGATATAAACCTGAAAAATTGGTTTAAAAAAAAACTGTATAAGCAATTAAAAAAAATAAAAATAATTTTTTTTAATTTAAGCCCTAGCTGCTCCTTTCAATAGACCAGATGAAATTAGGAATAAAATTACCCAAATTGCCCTGCATATATACATAAACATATCTTTTTCCCTTCTTTCTTTGTCCTTTTCCTCATCCTAGTTTCAATTATCTTTTTTAATTTTTATTCATTTTAATGAGAAAAAAGATAAAATAGCAATGAAACAATTTCAAAACAAGTTAGTAGGATGGTTACAATAATTAATACCGTGCATATCATTGTCTTCATAGTAGTTATTCAGAGGACAAGATGCAGACCTGGTATTTTGTCTAGACAATATTAGTACAAACTTGTATTCTCAGCGAACTAAGAGAAAGTAGCTATATATCTATTCTAACTCTTGTATATACATATATATCTAATTTTTTGACGTTTCTAATAATAGGAGAAAATATCATAACATGTCTTATAAGTAGATTATAAGTCAAAGATACAGTATGAATCATAAAAGCAAATGATATTTAGAAAGTTAATTAAATATTAATTAAAATTAGATTAAATATTTCAAAGCAACATTCCAAAAGTCAAATCAAATCACAAGTGTAACTTAGAGGCCAGAATGTTGTATATCATATGTATGAATCTGTAATCAATTCACAATTGTCTTTCTAATGGTCAAGTTAACAACTGGTTGCAAAGTGATTTTATTAAGTTGAAGAAAGTGATTTTGGAGAACTTTCTAAATATTATATGAAACCCTTGACCATGAGTATCTTATTAAATGAAGATAAGATGAGAATGCTGATTTATAGATGCTTCAGAAAGTAATAGTTATGTGTTAAAGGAGAATGAGGGGCCATAGGAAAATTGACAGAACCCTCAGATATTTTTGTAGAAATCGCCACTCTATGGTAAAACTATGAAAGTCATATATGAAAGATACTATACTGTGATATGCTAGATATGCTTTACATAGCATATAGCTTTATCAGAAGAATCATCATTAGTTATGTTTGATTCAGTGTTCATTCAGACAATTATTTCCTGGATGTAAATATAAACCTAAGTTTTTACAACTAATAGGTAAATGAAATGAATTTTCATGGTTTTAAACTTAATTTTTTCAAGGTAGAGCCTTTGAGTCCTTTTTGTCCATATTGTGTGCAACCCTGAATGAATTTGTTTGGTCACATTTTCCCCATGCATTATCCTTCACTAACAAAGGCTCTTACAATTACACTGAGACAGACACAGCTCAAACATAAAAACCATGAATATATACCATCAACACACCATAAATGTAGCAAGACATTTCAAATGTGTGCCATTTCCATGAGGTGACCTAGAAAAAAGCTTCTCACCCAGACTCTGATGGACACTGCATCGAGACCCCAAGGATTTATACCTCTGCCTCTTAGTGTGTTTTCTCCTGATGCTTCTTCTGCTAAGGTCAGAACACCAGGAAAGTACACACCCACTTATTGTTGTAAAAGTCATATAAAGAATTGCTCTCATATTTAAAGACAGAAATAAAGTGAATTGGGATCATCTGGAGCGAACCAAGGGCCAAATCCAGTCTGCTGCCTCTTTTTGTAAGTTGGAATTTCATTGGAACAAAACCACATTGTTTGTTTGTGGGTACTTTCACTGTACTGTAGCAGTAATGAGTAGTTACAACAAAACTCGTATCACCCAAAAGCTGAAACTATTTACTACCTATGCATGCCAGAAAGTGCTGTCCCTTGATCTGTAGCCAGATCTAAAGCACAGATGTGCTGAGATAGTTTGAGTCATCTTTCTCTCTTACTTTCTTTCTTTCTTTCTTTCTTTCTTTCTTTCTTTCTTTCTTTCTTTCTTTCTTCCTTTCCTTTCCTTTCCTTTCTTTATCTCTTTCTTTCTCTTTCTTTTTCTCTTTTTCTTTCTTTCTTTTCTTTTTTCTGTATTTAGGACAGGTTCTAGAGTGTCTAAAGGGTCTCACTACATTGATCAGGGATGCATAGTGATTCTCTTGTTTTCAGTTTACCAAGTGCTGGGATTACAGGCTTACACCACCCTGCCCAGTCTCAATCACTGTCCCAGCATGCCCCAAGGGCAGGGCCAGCCCAGCACCCCGGGGTCAAACCCTGGTCGCTGAACTCTGCCTAAGCAGGCACTTTAGTCTGCTGAGCTATCTGGCCAGCCTTGAGTCTTTTTTTATACCAAAAGGATATGGAGTTTAATGTTGGTAACATAAGTATGACTTATAGCAGCCTAACCCTCCCACAGAGAGTAATTATAATATATAAACTCAAGACAAAACTTTTTTAAAAGATGACTATTTAAAGTACTATAGAGCAGCCAAATGCAGACAGAAACTGAAAAGGGGACCTACATTACATGTAGTCTACATCTTTACAACTTTTTCCCCTCCTTACTCCATTTGTGCTGAATGTATACTCCAAGTGCCACAGGGCATGTGAACCAAGTTGGCCCAGCAGTTAAGGGTTGGATAACAGGTATTTTTGTTGTTGTTTTTTAAGCTGAAAACCTCAATATTCAGGTTTAACTGTAGCATTGGCTACAGTTGAAATAAGTGGGTTTTGGTTGCAGTTTGAACACTAGATCTCTACAAAGTTTCATCACTACCCTGCTCAGTGTGCCACAGGGTAGGTAGGACTCAAGCAGAAAGTCAGTCTCTAGCTGAAACAGTTGAGGACAGAATTCAGGACTATTACTGCAGCTGGAGAAAGGCAAATCCCAGAAAAGATGCCTATAGTAAGGAGGGATGCCCAAAATCTGTTCATAAATTCCTCTCAAGCCCTTAATGAACCCCAAATTGTGAGCATACAGGATAGGCATTACAAGATGCAGTAGAAACAAACAACTAGAAGGGTGACAAGACTGAACAGTTATTTGTTGGTTGTTGTAGCAGAGCTGGAGTTTGAAGTTTGAATCTAGCTCCTAGTCTCCAGATGATTGGCCAGTAATTTAACATTTTTAAGGGCAGATAATAGAGACTACAGAGTCTGTGGTACGTCTGTCTGAGTCATTGCACATAGGAACAGAAAAAAAGTTCCAGTAAGTAGAAGCAAACCCGTAAATAGCACTGTTGTTAGCATATGCAGACACACAAGTAAAAGCACATTTTAAATGTAAGTATTAACTACAAATGGGAACTCTTACATAGAATGGAAACTAATACAGAATTAAATGCAAATGCTAAAACTGAAAGCCACAGTAGCTAAGATGAAAAATTCCCTGGGTCACTGGGCAAACAAATCAACAGAAGAATAGGGGGTAAAGGGTAGAAAAATATCAAAGGAGTCTCAGTACACTGGAGATAGATTCAAATAGTGTGACAAACATATCATTTGAGACCTAGGAGGAAAAGATAAGGATAGGGGAAAAAAATGTCTTTTCAAGACGTAATGGCAAAAATCATCCCAAATTTGGTGACACTGATAGCTCAGAAAGCCAAGTTCAGCAAACCTGTATGTATAACACAAAACATACATAGGTATATCATAGTCATATTGCCAAAAAACAAAGATAAAAAGGAAATCTTAAGTAATGAAGGATAGAAGATACACACAGGAAAACAATGTGGATGATGGCTGACTTCTCCCAGAAACAATGGAGACTAGAAGCCAGCTGGAGGAACAGGATATTTAGTATGCTCAAAGCAAGACAGGAAAAAAATCCTACCAGTCTACCAAATATGAAGTCAATATAAGAAAGCAAAAACTAAGAGAATTCAGCAGTAGTAATCCTAGAATTTTTTTTTTTAAATAAAGACACCCCAGATGATAACTCAGGTACAGATCTATAGGAAGAAGTAATAAGTACTGGAAATGGTAAATACAAAATGTAGGGGTTGAAGGGCTCATTTTTAAAAGACAACTGTCTTAGTTAAAAAATTATAACATTGGATTGGACAATTTATAGTTTATATAAATGTAAAATATAAAATAATATGTTTTCAACCCTAAATGGACTGTAGAAAAAAATGCATATTGCATTTAACAAGAACAGTTACTTACAAGAATTATCTAAAAAGGGACCGGCCAATCCCAGCACTTAGGAGGCTGAGGCAGGAGGATCGGTGCGAGTTCGAGACTAACCTGGGCTACCAAAGTAAGCTCAAGGCCAGCCTGAACTGCATAGCAAGACTCTGTCTCAAAAAAAAAAAAAAAGAAAGAAAGAAAGAAAAAGAAAAAAATAAATAAATAAATAAAGGAACTGGCCAGATAGCTCAGTGGATTAAAGTGCCTGCTTAGGCAGACATAGGAACCAGGGTTCAATGAGACTGGCATAGTGGTGCATGCCTATAGTCCCAGCACTTCAGATCCTGAAAACAGAATCACTATGAGTCCAATCTGCGTAGTGAGACCTTCTAAACCCTGTACTGAATTAAAAAAAAAAAAAAAAAGTCAATAGAATCAATATTTTCAAATTCAGTATGACCAGATAATCCAGTGGTTTTCAGCCTTTCTAATGCCATGACCCCACAATACAGTTCATGTTGTGGTGATCCCACACCAAAAAATAATTTTAGTGGCTACTTCAAAACTGTAATTTTGCTACAGTTATGATTCAGAATGTAAATACCTGATATGCATTATGTATTCTCATTGCTACAAATCAAACATAATTTAAACATAGTGATTAATCACAAAAACAATATTTGAGAGCCGGGTGTGGTGGCGCACACCTGTAATCCCAGCACTCAGGAGGCTGAGGCAGGAGGATCAGTGCGAGTTCGAGACCAGCCTGGGCTACAAAAGTGAGCTCAAGGCCAGCCTGAACTGCATAGCGAGACCCTGTCTCAAAAAGACAAAAAAAAAAAACAATATTTGATTATATGTTGAGAAATATTACTAATTCCAATAAATAACATTTCACCATGGCATAGTATGGGTTTAAATATGTATTTTCCGATGGCTTTAGGTGACCCCTGTGTTTTGGTCGTTTGACCCCTGCCGGGTTCGCAACCCACAGGTTGAGAACCGCTGAGATAATGCGAAACAGGAAAGGAGGAACAAAAAGAATTTAAAAAGAAATGGGATAAACATAAAACAAAGTAGAAAACCTGTATTTAAATACACTGATAGGGGCCCGACAGGATGGCTCAGTGGCCTAAAGCACCTGATTAGGAAAGCTTGGGCAGCTGCAGGGACCGCGGTTCGATCCCCAGCACCACATGCTGCACCAGCCCTGCCCTCAGGGCAGGCTGAGCCGGCCATAAAAATAAATAAATAAACAAACAAACAAACAAAAAATAAATAAATAAATAAATACACTGATAGGTAGATAAGCTATAAAGAAATTAAACATTCCATGGAAAGGCAGGGGTTCTCAGATTGTACCAGAAATACAGGGTGTCACTATGTGTTAAGGTGGCACAGTGCCCAATATCTGTAATCCCAGACTCACGGGAGGCTGAGGCTGGAAAACCACAAAGGTGTAACCCAGCCTGGACAATTTAGTGACTTAATGAGAGCCTCTCTCAAAGAAAAATAACAGGGGACGTGGCCAGTGCAAAGGCCTTGGGTCTATCTCCACTGCTGCTGATTAAAAAGGAAAAGAGCAAAGATTGAAAGTCCAAGAATGGAAGAAGATACACTGTGTAAAGCATAAGCAAAATGAATGGACTTAGAAACGGGTTATTACTAAGGTTAGAGAGGAACATGATAACAGCGATGCTAGGGAATGTTCTGCGTTGATATGAACAAATGTTCTTTCTTGGTGGGTAGTGCTTATGTGAATATGTAGATCTGTTAGCTTATCAGGATATACAGTTCTTTGCTTTTATCTGCATGAATTTTGCAAATTTGAACAAAGAAAACTAAAATGTCATTACAATGGTAAGTAAGTGCCTCAAAAATGAAAGGTCAGCCAGACGTGGTGATGCATACCTGTAATCCCGGTACTTGGGAAGCTCAGACAGGAGGATACTACATATTTGAGGCCAGCCTGAGCTATATAGTGAGTTCAAAGCCAACCTGGGCTATGTATAAAACAAAAAAGCTAATATGGTAAGCTTTGTTCCACCTGTGTGGTTCTATCTCATTTTCTTATATGGAAGCCAGTCTAAGATTTTAAATCTTCTACAGCTAATAATGTCATTTCCTTTGCAATAGTGCTTTCTTACAGCTTTTAGTTTTCTTTGTTTTCCTCTAAAATTTAACATTTTATTGGAAGTTAGCAGACTTCCACCCCAGAGGCTGATATTTTTCTCACAAAAACTAATGAAAGGTTCTATTTGTGGACATCTGGGTCAGGCATTTAATTTGGCATCCTCCTACATTTACATAGTTCTCATTCATTTATTTATGGGTACTTGATTACCTATGGTGCAGCAGGTGCTGGGTCCTGAAATAGTGTGTTGCAGAGACATTCTGCCTTCCCTCACACTTCATAGCTTTAATTTTACTTTTCTTTGGGGAAATTTAACATGAAAGTTTAAAAGCCAAAAGGCTAACCTCATTGATGAAGTGACAGGGTCTGCAGTCTGCACATGAACTCTGTGTGTGCGCCAGATGCCGCCCTTTGGGGAGAGCACCTGTGTTGGAAGGTGAGCCGCGAGGAACAGCCAGATGTAGTAGTTACAGCATGCCATACACAGAGGCCAGGCTTCCCAGTAAGTGTGCAAAGTGAAGATCAAGTAGAGGTAAAATTCTTGTCTTTAGAGACTGGTATCACAGTTGGTGGATGATGTCCATGCCAGGATTTGTGCCCAGGAACCAAGTTTGATGGAAAGAGATTTTCCATCTCATGCTAATCGAAAGAAATGGTTCATAAATCACCCTTCCTGTTGAAATGATTATTCCTGTCTCTTCCTTCTCATACCTTTATTGTGTGCAGCAGAGTGAGGAGGGGGACGAGGCATAGGGAGGAAATAAACACGCAGAGTTAAATTCATAAACGTGAAATGAGACACATACCTAGTGTTTGGAAATTACCATTGCATGAAGACAGCAGAAAAGCAAGTTGCAACCTCATTCAAGTAGTGAATTTAAATGTGTGCTTATGTCTCAGACAATCAGCCTCTAGATTACAGGGTGATCTCTGTGACACCCCAGCACAGCCACTGTTCTGGAGGATTGTTTATAGCATTATTTGTATCTCTCATGATAGTTTGTGAAGCCAAAGTTTAAAGGACTGTTGAACAAATGAATTTGAGAATTATAGCATTGAGTTCAATTAAAAAAGCTTTTTAGCTGAAACAGTTGTTTACAGCACCATATTTACTTCCTGTAAAACTATTCTAAACTATCTTCTGAGAGACATTTCAGTGTTACATTAAAAGTTTTTGCCTTTGGTAATTACTGGTTCATTTGCTTTAAAGCATTATGTCATCCTTTTTGGCTTAAGAGAAAGATTACCTTTGTGCAGGGATAATGGGCTTAAATATTTAAACAAAAAAAAGTATTTAACTAGTTTTCCCAATTTTGTTGTTCATTTTCCCTCTTCTGCAGTTTCGTGCCTTAGCACCAATGTACTACCGAGGATCAGCTGCAGCTATAATTGTTTATGATATCACAAAAGAAGTAAGACAATATTCAGTTTTCCTTATACTACTTTGGAAACTCTTGAGTTGATTGCATCTCCAGTTATTCCATTTCTGTGTTGCAGGAGACATTTTCAACATTAAAAAACTGGGTAAAGGAGCTTCGGCAGCATGGTCCACCTAATATTGTAGTTGCCATTGCAGGAAATAAGTGTGATCTTATCGATGCCAGGTACGTTATTAGAACAGGAGATTACAGTGCTGATTATATGTTCTTTTTCTTAATGAGCAATATCCAGTGTAAGAATCTTGCTTTTATTTTATCTCTGACATTGAAAAATTTCTTTTTGTCATGTGGTTGGAGCCCTGAAGTTTCAGACTAAAATTAAGATTTCAGGCATTTGGAGCTAATTATATTATAGAGAGAGACAGGTGTGTAATTTACTTAAACACTGGTCACATTGCACTTGACATTATCTGAGATCAGTGCAGCCCCAAGACTCTTATGATGCAGGGTACTTGAATACAGAAAGCACATTTATTGGCAGTTTCTCTGCATAACTTCCATGATTTCAAAGCAGGGGCCTTTTCATTTAGGAGGAACGGTAAAGAAAACTTTGCCATTTCCTGATCATTTCATTAGCTGTATTGTTATGTCAGTAGTGCTTCTGAGTTTTATTTAAACACAAATAGTAAAATTAGGATGACCACATGTCAGGGCTCACTCAGAGCCTTTTAGGGTATCCCTTGTCATCCTAAATTGGTTAATAACTGGGTAAATAGGGATAGTATTAATATCTTAATGGGTAGAATTTCTGATTTGCAATTATTGCCTTCCAGAGAAGTCATGGAGAGAGATGCTAAGGACTACGCTGACTCCATTCATGCGATTTTTGTAGAAACCAGTGCAAAAAATGCGATAAACATAAATGAACTCTTTATAGAGATTAGTGAGTATCTCTGTGTCTTATGTGTTTCCTCTATGCAGAACAATTCCAGATAGAGTTATCTTCCCAGTGAGAGTCCCTGCCGTAGTTTGAATAGTTTAGTCTCTGATGCTGTCCTTGGTGAGATGAGATTTGAGAATATAAGGATGGTCTGCTTTCCAATCATGGTGTAATTGCTGGAGAGCTGCTGCCTGATGACTGTAGCCTTTTGGGAAAGAATGTCGCTACTGAATAAATAATGTACAGGGCTTCGAGGTCATGGAAGCTGTCGTGTCTCTAGCTCTTTCTGTATCTAAATCTGTTTCAATTAGTCATCCAAGGTCACAAAAATGAACAGAATAAATAAAGAGAAATAAAATGTAGGTGTGATTCCATTGTAAGAAAGCCCTAAAAAAAATTGGTAGTAGGCAAGGAAAGGTAAGTCCTCTCTTTCCCACCTTCCCTTCCCTTTCCAGAGTGTTAATATGGTGACACTAGATGGGAGAGAGACTGCTGCATGCCTTTGGGATCCTCTACAGATTGTACCTGTGTTTATTCATTTCATTCAAATTCATCAAAATATTTATTAGGAACTGTTCCAGGCTCAGGGGAGACAGCGTAAAGACGATAGACACAGCCCTTGCTCTCCTGGAGTGCATGTTCTGCTGAGGGAGGCAGACAATAAGCACCAAATAAATAGGATCATTTCAGATAATAATGAGATATGAAGAAAATAATTTAGGATGCATGAGCATGCATGCAGGTGGTCAGGGAAGCCCTCTCTAAAGAGGTGGTATCAGAGCCGAAGTTGGCCAGAACTAGGATTCACATTAACTAAACATTGCAGATGGAGGGAGGCAGCCAGCACTCAAAAACAGTGGACTTATCCATTAAGACAGCAAAAGCAAAGAGGATTCTTGGCTGTCTCAAAGGTAAGCAGCCACGGATTCCAGTGTCTAGCAGGATCAGCCAGGGACAACGCCAGTGGAGAAGGCCTACGGAACCCAGCTGCAGCAATTGGGCTCAGCCAGAGTGGGAGCCTGTGATGGCCTGCTTGTTGAGCTTGTTTTCAAGTTGTATTTTGGTTGGGTCTTTGTATTGCTATGTAGTTTTCTTAAAGGTCTTTATTTTTATGCAACATGTCCATTGTTTAGATTTGACCACTAATTCTTAGAGTACTTTGCAGACAGACTTGACTGGCCCATGTCCTGCCAGTAACATACTTTTGGCCAGCCCTTCATTTCAAGGTTAAGAGAAATGATTTTCACTGTTGCTCTAGATGTAAATGCCAGGTATCCAAGTGCATTCTTCAAAGGCAATATAAGGCTTACCAGGAATTTTTAATAGTTTTAGCTAAATAACTCTCTTGGGTGTGATATGCTAAAACTGTCAATGTTTTTATAGTGTTAGATACTATACCAGTATTAAAACAGGAAGTTAGTGAACTGTTCCAACAGTGAATACTCTTATATGAAAACCAGTATGGCTGCAGGGTGTGTAGATCAGTGGTAGGAGAACTTGTCTAGCATGTATGCATGATAAGGTCCTAGGCTCCCCAGCAGTTCAGTAAGGCAGGGGGAAGTAAGGTGCTAATGTGCACATACTCATTTTAACTGAAAAATAAAAATATTCACAAGGAAGAAAACTGACAGAGATAGAAATAGAATTTTTGTTCACTGAATGTTGTGAAATTGCATGAGCACAATGTCTGACATACTGTATGCTAGCTTTGTGTTGAAGCATAATGTGCATAGAAAAGAGCACCAGAAGTGTAAGTTCAGTGAGTTGTCCCAAGCAGAGTAGAAGCTGTAGTAGCACTCAGGCTGTGACATGGCTCTTCTGCTCCCCAAGGTAACACTATCTTGGCTGCTAACTCTTCAAATTCGTTTCACCTACTCACGGGGGTGGGCTGGGGGCAAACACCCTGGAGGATCGTCTTCTTTTTTTTTTTGCTTTTGAGACAGGGTCTTACTGTGTAGCCCAGCCTGGCCTTGAACTCACAGTAATCCACCTGCCTCTGCCTCCATAATGCTGGAATTTCAGGTATATACTACCCCTCCTGACAACATTATCTGTTTTAAAACATTCTATTTATCTTTTTGTCTGACGTTTTTCATCACATTTTTGGAGTATCTGTACTATTGCATACCTGTAAAACACACATTCTCATGGCAACTATATGTCACTGTCAAGAACCAGAATTAGGAGATCTGATCAGATTAGGCATTTCGCTAGTTGTTTCCCATCTAGAGCTATTAGATGATTTTGATTTTTTTTTTTTTTTTTTTTTTTTTTTTCAGGACCAGGGTTTGAACTCACAACCTTGCACCTGCCAGACAGGCACTTGTGCCATGGAGCTATCTCTCCAGCCCCTAGAGTTATTAGAAATAGTGCTGCTCTGAACATTCTGGTCCTGTCCTGTGGCGAATATGTGAACATGTTTTTGAATTTTGTTATCTGTATGCCCAAGAGAAGAACTGCTAGTTCATTAGATTTGTGTGTTCAGTATGACTTCACTCGATTTTTTTAAGTGGTGGTTTTGCCAGATGACACTCCACTGATATAGGAGGTTCAATATTTTTGTATCTACTGAGCAGGTTCTGTCTTTCCATGATTGAGATGAAATTTAGCACTTGTTGACATACTTATTTATATACTCAAATCTTTTATGTTTCCCTATTGGGTTACCTACCTTTTTCTTCATATTTTATATCTTTATTTTGGATCTAAGGGATTTGTTGATTATATATATTAAAATTATCTTCTATTCTGTGGTTTGGCTTGTGGGGTGGGGAGGGGTGGGGAGAGAGTCTCATTATGTAGTTCAGGCTGGCCTTGAGTTCATTGTGTAGTCATGTGGCCCAGACTGGCCTTGAACTCAGGTGATCCTCCTGCCTCAGCCTCCTGAGTACTGGAATTACAAGTAGCTTTCATTGTTTAATCAATCTTTATAGAAAAACCAGCTTTTAACCTTAATATGACCCAATATGCCCTTGTTTTCCTTTATAGTGAGCATGATTTTTTAAGAAATCATTGCCAGTTCATAGAGATATTTTCTCCTACTTTATTCTAAAAATAGTCATTCTTTTAAAAATTTTCATTCCACTGTACAGTTGCCTTTGTGACACCAGCTATATTTGTTTGCATTTATTGAGAAAAAAGTAGATTTGTAATTTATTCATCATCATATGTTATAATCATTTGAAAAAATTAAAAGGAACTTTCTAGTTAGTACAGAAACCATGCTTAGTACTGCCCATACAGGTTATGAATGCCCAGAATGCTCAGTTGTCAAGGCTTGGCCTCCAAGGACCTGAGAGATATCACAGATTCTCACCCTGTTAGTGTCAGGAGATGTACCAATGCATTCATTTTATGTTTACAAAATACTAGAAACACTAAGGTTGAGAAACAGGATCTCTTCCCTAAAGAGCTTAGGATCTAATTTGTGGAAGCTTCCCTGTAAATAAATCTGGCATAGCATGCTTCTGGTGCTTTGGTGGAGTTTAGTATCTGAACTATTAGGAAATTAGAAAGTTGGGGGAGGGAATCAAGAGAAACTGTACAAGAAGCAGCATTTGTGGGGCCTGGCGGGATGGCTCAGTGGTCTAAAGCGCCTGCTTGGGAAAGCTTGGGAGGCTTCAGGGACCACGGTTCAATCCTCCGCACCACATGCTGCGCCAGCCCTGCCCTCTGGGGGGTGGGCTGAGCCGGCCAAAAAAAAAAAGGAGTGAATAAACAAAGGTTCTGAAACAAGAATAAAAATAATAAATAAAATTTAAAAATAAAATAAAATTAAAAAAAAAAAAAAAAAAAGACGAAGCATTTGTGTTATCAGCCAGACAAGTAGATGGGTAATTCAAGGTTTCTCCAAATTCACATTATGCTTCACAAGCAATAAATTGAAACCTGATCATTTTCATGTAGTTGGTAGGAGAATAAAATGACAGCCTCTTCAGAGATCCATTTGGCAGCATTTGTCAAAATTTAAATTGCACATACTTCTTGCTTTTATGCTAAATAAGACATTGGAATTATGGTGTATGTGTCAGACAAATGCCCAGGAGTAGAGTGGTGTGAGCTAGATCCTGAACTCTACTTATATACCCTATATATTACTTTTTTTTTTTTTTTGTCTTTTTGAGACAGGGTCTCGCTGTATAGTTCAGGCTGGCCTTGAGCTCAGCTTTGTAGCCCAGGCTGGTCTCGAACTCTCACCGATCCTTCTGCTTCAGCCTCCCAAGTGCTGGGATTACAGGCATGTGCCACCATACCCGGCTTTTTTTTTTTTTTTTACATTATTAATAAATATTGGAAATAAATTAAATGTCCATAAGTAAAGAAATGGTTAGATAAACTATGACATCCACACATGACACAGTATTTCTCAGCTAATGAAGAAGCAGTGGCTCTACCCTGTACTATGAGGGAGCAATCCCCAAGACGTATGAAGTAGTAATAGGTGAAAGAGAATGGTGGCTACTGTTTGTGCTTCAGAAAGGGAAATGAAGCGCAGCAGTAGATATTTGTGAGTGCTTGTCACTACCGGTCTCTGGAAGGCTGCACGACAAAGGGTCGCAGAGGTGGAAGGACAGGCATATTCCGATGGAATCTTTTTTTAGTATATATGTTACATACTCAACATATTTTGACATGCAATTATTTTTTTTTACTAAATGCTATGTGGTGTCCTTGGGTCCTGGACTACAAATAGAACTTGAGTGGAAAAACCGGTAACATCCCCAAAAAATCTAGCTAATGGTTATGTGGCAATGTTGAATTATTCTGACAAAGGACTATGATAATACAGTATAAGAAATCAGCACTGGGGGAACTGGATGAGAACATAAAGAAACTCTGTCATCTTTGTAACTTTTCAGTGTCATTGCAAAGTAAAAATATTCGTTAAGCCGGGCGTGGTGGCGCACGCCTGTAATCCTAGCACTCGGGAGGCTGAGGCAGGAGGATTGGTGCGAGTTCGAGACCAGCCTGGGCTACAAAAGTGAGCTCAGGACCAGCCTCAACTGCATAGTGAGACCCTGTCTCAAAAAGACAAAAAAAAAAAAAATATATTCGTTAAACTTTTTTTTTTTTTTTTTTTTTACTTTACTGAACTCATCAGATTGCATCTGCAAAATTGTTGGTCTGAGAATGAACAGATCTGCAAAGTTGAAGCTGATTCCCCCTCTTCTCTCCTGATGTAGGTCGAAGAATTCCTTCTGGTGATGCCAACCCACCATCTGGCGGTAAGGGCTTCAAACTCCGAAGACCGCCATCAGAGCCAAAGCGAAACTGCTGTTGATGGCCCTCAGCCGCTCAGCCTTGATGAAGTAGGTGCGCCTCAAGTTGGCAGGAGGGCTGCAGACTCTGCCAAGCTGCTCTGAGTCTTCTTCATGCTAAAAGGACTCACAGAAATTGACCAGTGGTGTTCTTCAAAGACTGCAGTAGTATATTTCGGTCTGCAGATTTGTATTGTGTCAAGAATCTCTCGTATATAAAGGGACTACATCACTGGCTTTTGACCTTGTTGAAAGGAACATCTAATTGTATGGATGGTAGGATTAAATTACCGAGTAGTTTTGTAATCAGGATTTTATGTAACATTTGTAAAGGGAAAATTAGCACTTTCATGGTCTGTGAAGAAGAAAAAGACTTTGTAGAGATTATCATTTCCTTGGTTTCCCATTGCCACTATTAGAGGGAATTGTATCATTTAAAAATGTGGTAGAATTTTGCAAGTGGAGAGCTGGCAGTTATCATTTTAAAATAAAATGGATTATTTATAGGATGGATGGATGGAGACAGTTCCATCTCTGTCACCTCTGAAGCACTTTCCTTCAGTGTATGAACCTCAGAAATGTGCAGTAAGCTGACCCCATTGTGGCAGCTGCCCCGTTCTCCCTGGGTTTGCTTCTGACTCTGTCATTTATCTGGCACCAAATGCATTATTGGCATCTCTTTGCATAAGCTCTCGTGAACACAGTGGTGGTGGTGGTGGTAGAGAAGCTGCCTGGAAGAAATCAAACTGCATATGTTCTAAACTGACTCACATAAAAAAGATGAACAGAAAACGAAGTAATATAAATGCTGTCAATTTTTTTTATTTAACCCAAATATTTTGATGGGAAAAACAAGTTGCTTAGCATATGTAAAGTTGTAGTCTATATTTATGAGACTGTTGCTTAAAGATTATATGTGAATACATTAATAAATTTGTTTCAGCCAACAGTCCACCTAGTCTTGCATATGCCCACCCATTTTTCAGTCTGTCTGCAGGATAGTTTGAGGCCTGTGGGTTTTGTGTTGAGAAATAAGAGCATTTAGCTCACCATCTTTCATGGTTTCTCTGCCCTCCTTTCCATCTGCCTTCTTCTTTCCACATCCCATCTACCAATGATAATCAAAGACATGTGCTGCTTTGACAGAGCCAGACTAGTCCTTCCTACCCTGGGGTAAAAGAGCTCTAAACACAAGCCATTTACCTGGTTTTGGTAATACTTCTAGCTTTTACAGAGACCTCAGACCAACTGTTTTAAGAGCACTTTCTTTGTTAACAACTTAGCTTATCTTTCTGTTTCCTTTATTTTCCCCTGCTTCTGTTAGTGGTTAACACTCTTTTTCCCTCAGGGAGCCTAATGAGATTTTTAATATAATCTAAAAATAAAGCACCGAAGTGAAGTTGATGAAAATTTGTTCCTGGCCTAATTTGGCACCCTTCCAACCTGAGTATTTTAAGAGGAGGAAATTTACAAGATTAAATAGGAAATGAAACAGCTTGAATTTCAAACTAAATTGTGTTTTCAGAGCTGTCCTTAAACTGAACAGTCAAAACTTTTAAAAATAAATTATTTCTTTGCCCCCCCTCACTTGATATGGCTAGCTTTTAATGGGAAAATTGTAATTCAGATTAGGTAAAAAATGAGACTTTTCCCTGGTTGTACATCTTAAGCATTTCATAACAAAAGAATATAGTAAATGAAAATTCTAGTACTATTTTATATAAAGTACATGTAGACTCAGTATCTTCTTGCAAATTGTTTCCAAACCAACATTAAATTAGAGAACGTGGAGAGAAACCGTGTGATTCCCAGAGCTGAGCTTTGTATTCCTAAAGGTGGCTTGATTACCTTCTATGTACCTTCAGATGGTTCTTGAGCGTGCGGGCAGCCCCCTGGTCTGTCCTGAACATTCCCACTGCTAGGCCTCTTTCTCCATGACAACAAAACAAAAATAAATGTTTCTTGACTGACTATAAAAGAGGCCGTGCTTGTGTGGCCTTTCCTGCCTTATTTCACAGAAAAACAACACAAATTTCTGACCTTCGCCAAACCTGCCATTAGCTGCTGGCAATCACCAGGTACCTCTGCACCCAGGCAAATGCAGGGTCTTCTGAGCCTTCTCTGAATACCATCTCGTTGGCCCTTCAGAGCTGGTCTCTTGCTGGTTTCCCTTGCTGACTTGTACACACCCCTGTCCATATGCAGGGAATAGTTCTGTGTGACACAACTGCATGTCTTATTAAGGCACAAATGACATGCATGGGGCTTGTGCTCATGCATTTCTAGGGTTCTTTGCCCTCGTTTTCTTCAGTCCATCCAAGAAATACATAGGGCACTGTTTTTCTCTTACTGTTTCATTCTAATATTTACTGATGAAAACTGATTTATATCTCCCATCTATAACTCATACTCATCGAAAACAGGGGAAAGGTCTTCACTTACCTTGTGTCTAAAATGCAAACTTGATTATTAAAGTTGTCGTTGCTTTATTTTAAACATTTTTAATTAACCTAAGCAGTAATCAAAAAATTATGAGAAAAATCTAGACTTCAAAGGAATTGAGACACAGCCTATCTATAAAAATCTTTTGGTTCCTTCATGATGCAGCCATTTCTTTTTAAACTTTGAGGACTGAACAGAAGGAAAAAAAATCATTAATTAGCTGCAAGTGTGTATTGATTCTTTTCAGAGAAATTGAAATAAGCTCTTTGCAGGTGTCCAATCCTAAAAACCGTTGGTCTCTAGATCTCTCCTTTTACATAAGTGTTTTTCTGATTCTGTGATAACTAATTAACTATCATGTGATTAAAAGAATATAAAGTAAGAGTATGATTAAGAGTCCTTCATTTTAGACTCTCTGTAAGAAGTGATTGGGGAGAAGTACCTACTGCAGGTCCTTCTGTTTCTAAGTGAAACCTCCGTCACCTGCTTGTCAGCCATAGGCAGGATAGGCTCTACACAAAGCAGCTGCCAGATTTATTCCTTTCAAAATAGCATGCATTCTTGTTCCCTGTTCATGCTGCCTCTTCCCCCATCATCCTCCTCTTTGCTGGACACCTAGCTGTGTCTGACAGGATCCAGCCTTTACTATTAGAGACTTAACCTACTTTAGTTGGCCAATGTCCTCAGGTTATCAGTTCTCTTTATTTTTAAATAAAGAGTAAGAAATCCCACATTTAATCTGTAAACTTCTCTTTTATATCAACTGCTCATCTCCAGGAAGAAAAATATATATCTAGGAGGCTTCCTAAAACTCCAAGAGATATAGTAATGAAAATGCCCTTTACATAACTATTTCATGGCTTTCCTGAAACTGTCCACCCAGAATGTGTATTTTTATGGCCTTGAGTTTAAGTGGGCAGGTCAGGTTTGTATTAACACTCCACTAATTGCTACGTTGGCCTCCAAAAGGCATTTGTTTGGTTATGTGCATCCTTTATATTCTGAGATTGGGTTGCAAAGGACTATATAAATTCTGTTTATCACTTTTTCACTCGTTCTCTCAGAGCAAGGACATGATGCATGGGCCCTTAGACCACGCGCTATAGGCACACAATGTGTTATTTCTGTAACAGATGAGCCTGTAAACATCCAGCTGTCTTTGTAAGACCTGTGTAAATAATGAGAGAATTTTTTTTTTCCAGAGAAAAGTTACTGGAAATCCCTTGGCTTTGTCTGTACTAAATACCACCTTTAGAGCATTTGGAGAAATGACAGCCCACATACTCAGGCCAGCTCTCCTTACTAAACTCATTAGGCTGTGAGTGTCTAACCTGACTGATAATAGAAACCTAGATAGTGTAAATTACTTAAATTTGTTTTAAAGGGATGAGTAACATGGTTTTTATTCACCATGATTTTTTAAGAGGTTCTCTACCTTTTAATGGTTAATAGTGTTTTAAAGGAAGAGATGGGATATATCTTCAGGGATGAAGCTGTTAACTCTAAAACTGCCTTCAGTTAGCTTGGTTCATTTAATTTAAAAAAAAAAGTGTAATAGGGCTCAGTAGGACTAAGTGGTAGAGCTCTAGCCTAGCATGTGCTATCCCCAGCACTGCAAAAAAAAGAGAAAAGAAATTTTTTTAATAATTCAAAGTAACGTTAGGATATCCTATAATACTATAAGTTTATTTGAAAAAAAATTCCTAGCAAAAAATTATATAGGAGACAAACTTGAGAAAAGGGAAGTGAGGGTGGAATTTAGCTTAGGACTATAAAAAACAATCTCTGCAAATTTCTTTTGACAGCAGAGTTGCTTGTCTTGACTTCCAGTAATAGAAAACCAGACAATTTGATTATCTGATTTGCAAGAAATGTTAATGAAATTCCAGGACATTTGTCCTGTTTTATGTGCAAATGAAAGTCTAAAAAATATTAGAAAGGCATTACGTTTTCCACGAGCCTCCATTTTTTTCATCTAAGAGAATGAAAAGTGAGAGGCCTGTTGTGATGCAGTTTCATTAGACATAATGAGGAAAGTGAATAAATAGAACCCCAAATCGCCATATTTCTCCATTCAGACTTCAGGATTCTCTTAGCACATAGGAAAATGATTTACTTTCTAAATCTAAAAGGACTTCCAGTCGCATAGATCAAATTTAATTTGATGATCTGTACCATCAGAAATAACTAATATCTGTGTTCTTTCAGAGTATAATCAGTTATAAATATGCTAGAATATTTTTGGCTTCAAAACAAAAGAAGTTAGAAATTTAATTTTAAAAATCTCAACCCTTTCATCTGTTTTATTATGTTGAGCATTTTCAGTAGTAGGATTAGGATATATCAACAGTAGATGGTGAAATTAAAACTATGATGTGTAACAGATTTAATACAAAAAACTTTAATTTGTTGCTAGTTCATTTGAGATCTGTATGATACCCAGTGCCTCATCAAAATGCTTCATAATTACAATAAACAAAACTCTGGGTAGCTTTCCATGAAAGAAACTGCAGGTGCCATGTCGTTTCTACCAATTAATGGGAAGTCTTAAGATAGTAATTTTTTCAGAGAGCCTTCTTGGGTTGATAGTTTTATTCTGTAGACCTTAATGCCCTCCTTTATGCAACAGAAATAAAACATGCTGGGTTTTTTCAAAGCCACTTCATTCAGGAACTTTCCAGTGTTTAAGGAAACATTATTGCAAAACTTTGGAGGAAATCAGTTTTAAAGTAGCGTTTTATGTAGGGGGCCAATAAAAGTTGTCACAAAAACCCCTGAAGCATTTGAAGTCACACTGTATAGGAACTGGATATACCTCTTTACCCAGTCCAGCTCAGAGCCAGCTGGCTCCCCCGCTGGAGTAGGGCTCACTGCGGCAATGTACCTATGCCACACAGGAACACCGTCAGCCCCCTCTGCCCATGGTGATGTTTAGGTTGGCCTTAGGGCTTCAACCAAATAGATTATTTCAGAGTTCATGAAATTTTTTCTTACCTTATATCATACACAATTTTAGAGGAACCAGTCAATAAGAGCAGGGAAAAGTTACTAACAGCTGGCCAGTTAGAAGAGCTGATTGGCGGCTCAGTTTCTAAGCCCTTTGTTATCTGTGTAGACAAAGCTTTTCTGCCCTAGAGGAGGTTTGGGGTCTTGTATTTTGGTGGCTGTTGTGTTGGTGTCATCTGACTCAATCTTCCCATCGTTTCACTTGATGGATCAGTCATTGGTCATTCCTCTGACCTTGAGCATTTATTTCTACCTGCTCTGTGATTGAAGCAGGCTTCTTACCTTTCTCTCTTTACTGTTCTCAGCTTTCTGAAGGCTTTTCCTTAGAGACATGCTGCACCCATGACATGCATCCATGTGGCCTTCTGTGGTTGCGGTGACAGGGTTGGTCCACTCAGCACAGCTAGGGAGCCAAGATACCTGGAGCACAGTGAGAAATACAAAGGCCAGCTTAGGTGAAGAACTGCAGGACTTCAGAAGGGGAACGGACAGCCTTTGCTTTTAGTAGGAATGCAGCTAGTTGCCAAAATGCTTTTCATCAGTGATACAATAATTAGTTTAAGTGTCAGAACTTCACTGAGTTGGTAATAGAGCATTTGTCAAAGTTTATAAAAGTCCAAGTCAAAAGTCTAGAACAACAGCTATTGAGCCTAGACATTAAAAAACAAACAAACAAAAAAAGCTAAGTCAGCATACCAGCAATTCTTATTTCTCCTAAGAATATCATACCTTTTCAAGACCTGATGTAAGAGGTAAGATATTTGTGCCTTTTTATAATAGCACCTATTACAGATAAAATTAAGATGCTTACAATGTTGGCCGCTTTGTAACACTATAAACAGATTTGTAACTGTGGCTTCACACTGCATGATAAACTGCCTGGTTACCTGTAATGAAATACTGTAATGATGGTTTGCCAAGCTTATATGGATGTCTGAAGACTTTATTTTTGCAGTCTTGATCTTGGGCTGGACCTAAGTCTATGTAAACCATGTGATGTGTGTATTGTAGATGCTGACAAAACAAAACTAAACCTTTTGCTTTTTGTTGTATTATTTTTCTTTTTATACTCATGCTAGTAGTAGTTTGCAAATGAAGATAGAATTGGCATACTTTTGATGATACTGTTGTAGCTTAAATATTCTATAACATACTTTTTATAGAATATAACATGCTAAATCACTATAAAATTTGTTCTAAGAAGGGTGTAAACATTTTGTTAATAAAATACTATGTTTACAAATACATATATTTGCCTTTCAGTGGTTTCTTTTTGTAATATGATTTATCACACCTAAGTACTTTGAAGTCATTTCCAAAATGGGTTTTGGAAACTGAAATCCTAAAACATTTATGACTCTGATAGTATTGTGAGCACCAAGGTATTTGCATCAGTAGCTCGAACTCCACAGCCTCCACCTCTCAGCCCTATGTTCCTTGTATCTCCCAATATGTTCCAAGTTAAGATGGGTGTTGCTGTTGATGTTGGAGCACAAAGCCATCAGGGCACTCAGAGGGAACCCTTCTGCCCTGTATGATAGAGGAAGCAGCTGATTTGGTGTCTAATCCCAACACCCTGGAGACTGAGGCAGAAGGATCTTAAATTTGAGCCAAGCCTGGCCAACTTAGAACCTGTCTAAAAATAAAAACCCTAGAATAAAATCTTTAAATTATAAAAATTTAACAACTAAAAAAGGCTGTGGATATAGCTCTGTGTAAGGGTAGTAGGTTCAACCCCAGTACCAAAAGAGAAGATAAGCACCGTGAGGAGCCTCATTTCCTAGAAGAAAAGATGATTTGGTTTGGTTTCATTTTTTGAGACAGGGTCTCGCTATGTAATTTAGGCTGGTTTTGAACTCACTAAACAGCCCAGAAAGCCCTCACACTCCAATCCTGCCATTGCAGCTTTCCAGGTGCTGGGATCGAGGTGTGCATCACCACACCTGGCTAAAGAAAGGCTTTTGCGCATCTCCCACTATTCAGGGGATTGCATGGAAGACACCATGTTTGCCTGTGTGTTGCAGTCTAGCTGGGGTGCAACTGGATAGCAGAAAGGGTGTGAAACGGAGGGCTTGGGGCTGAAATCTCAGCTCTGCCTCCTCTAGGCTATGTGGCTGTCTCAGTATTCTCTTGTTGCTGGGACAAAATACCCAGCACCCCAGATTAAGGAAGAAAAGGTTTATTTAGCTCACATTTGTGGAGGTTTCAGTCCATACTCCGCTGGCTCCAAAGCAGAGTGGCACATGGCAGAGGGCAGCAGTTCGTGGTAGCAGAAGGCAGAAAAGAGCAAAGGGAGGAGCAACTGGCAACAGCAGCCACAGAGAGCGTGTCTGTCTCATGTTGAGTTCAGGCTTTCGGCCCCAGGCTGCGTGTAGCCCTCACACCCATCCCAGCAGAAGATCATGAATTAATCACAGACTCTAGAAACCATCCCATCACTGCATGAGGCTTTGGAGGGCAACTAGACAAACCATAGCAATGGCTCTCAACAAGGTTCTTGGCTCTCAGGGTCTTGTTTCCTTGTCTTTCCCAAGGGAGAATAATAACAGCACATGGGACAGTTTTCGGGGGACAGTCCAGTGACATATATTTATGAAGTTCAGCATTGATGAGAATAAGCATAAGTCATCTCCCTGATAATCATATTCTCTCCTCCCCCTCCTTTTTGATACCAGAAATCAAACTAAGGACCTTGTGCTTGCTAGGCAGGTGCACGTGCCACTGAGCTATCTCCCCAGCCCAGTTATCCCCTTCTGATTCAGGTAAGATAGCTATTTGATACTAGTTTGGTAGTATGCTGGATTTTTAGTTTTGTTTGTTTTTGTGAAACAGGGTCTCATTGTGTAGCCCAGGATGCCCTTGAACTCATGATGATCCTCCCTCATCCTCTAGAATGCTAGGATTACAGGTGTGCACCACTGTACCTGGCTACTGGGCATGGTGGCACAATTCCATAATCCTAGCACTCACAAGGCTGAGGCAGGAAGATCACTGCAAGTTTGAGGCCAACCTGAGTCTACATAGACTATCACAAAAAAATAGATGATAGATAGAGGGACAAAGAGCATGTATCAGAAATACCATGAGTCTTGTGTACAGATCAGTTTCCCAATGCTACACTCCCTCAGATCAGAAAGCAGGCATTACCCACATCCCAGCCGTCCCCTCAATCATTGTATTTTCAAACTCACGGGTTAGTTTTTGTCTGAGTTTGTACTTTGTGTTACACTGTATGCCCACGTATGTCATGTACCCACGGGCCTGCGTTCTTTTAACCTGGTATTGATGTTTACTTTCACACTTGCATTCGTAGCATAAGCCACCATGTACCCATTCTATTCGGATACGTATTGGATCATTGCAGATTTGCTATTGGGCATAGGCCATGAACATTCTCGCATGGGCCTTTGATCTGGGTGGGCATCTGCCTGGGAGTGGCAACTGCTGGGTCATGGCAGATACAAGTTTGTTGGCTTGCTTGTTTTTGCTCGAGGACACAGTTTTCTAAAATGGCATACAAATGCAACTCCCTGCAGTACTAGATGAGAATTCCACTTGTTCAGCATCCTTACTCCCCGATGACACGCTTCTGAGGTCTGAAAGTCTGTACTCCAAGCTACTAATGGAAGTTCTTGCTGAGGAGAGAGGCTTTTTTAAAAAACAACTTTCTATGTACTTCTGTACATTTTGTTTTTGGCCACAAATACGTGTTTTTTTCTTTAAAAAAAAAATCAGGAACTCTTACATACTAATCCTATCTTCAAAGCTTTAGTGAAAGTTGACTAAGTAAACACATTAAAATTATATTTGTCGGGCCTGGCGGGATGGCTCAGTGGTCTAAGGCGCCTACTTGGGGAAGCTTGGGCGGCTTCAGGGACCGCGGTTCGATCCTGGCACCACATGCTGCGCCGGCCCTTCCCTCGGGGCGGGCTGAGCCGGCCATAAACAAAGGTTCTGAAACAAGAATAAAAATAATAAGCCGGGCGTGGTGGCTCACGCCTGTAATCCCAGCACTTGGGAGGCTGAGGCAGGAGGATTGTTGTGAGTTCGAGACCAGCCTGGGCTACAAAAGTGAGCTCAAAGCCAGCCTGAACTGCACAGTGAGACCCCGTCTCAAAAAGGAAAAAAATAAATAAATAAATAAATAAATAAAAATAATAATAATAATAAATAAAATAAAAAAATTATATTTGTCTCCCTCCCCACCTCCCCATGGTCTTTTGAAGGTAGCGTCTGACTGTGCATGCAATTCAGGCTGGCTTTGAACTCACTTTGTAGCCCAGGCTGGTCTTGAACTTGCAGTGATCCTCCTGCCTCATCCTCCCGAATGCTGGGATAAATTTATATTTGTCTTATTTCTGTCTTTAAAACACAAACATGGGGCTGGGGAGATGGCTCCGTGGCACAAGCGCCTGCCTGGCAAGTGCAAGGTCGTGAGTTTGAACCCTGGTCCCACAAAAAAAAAAAAAAAAAAAAAAACACAAACATGAGCTGGGCTTGCACACCTATAGTCTCAGCACTCTAGGAAATTGAAGTGCAGGGATCACAAGCATAAGCCCAGCCCAGGCCACATAGCGAGACAAAGGCTGAGCAGCTAGTTCAGGGCAGAGTGCGGAAGCTCAGTGCAGACAGTCCCCAGTACTGTAGTCAGTCAATATTTTTTTTTAAATTACAGTAACTTAATTTAGTCAGTAAGAAACTTAGCACTAGATTTATGGCAGCTATATAAAACTTTGAAACACTTATTTCACTGTAATACTTGAGATATATCTTTTCAAACTGCTGTAAATCATCTTGGAAGAAAGACTGGGGAACAAATTGGAGAATATTAGTCTGTGAGCTGACAGAGTCATGCTATGTCAGGAGCCAGTGTCATAGACAATAAAACAGGATGACCCCAGCCAAAGAAAAAGAGGTAAATTAGCACACACCACAAACACAGATATGTTAAGTGCATATACAAAACAACTTTGTGTTATTTCTTCTATGAGTACCTAGAACATTTACAAAAGCTAAGTTATGAAGCCAGATTTCTAAGCAGCTTTTAAGTTTGTCTCAGGTCTTTTTTCCTTTTATCAGGAATTGAACTCATGACCTTGCACTTGCCAGACAGGCACTTGTTGCCCTGAGCTATCTCCCCTGCTGTACATTAGAATTAAAAGACAGGCTTATATTGAAATTATAAATTATAAAATGCAGAACCTTTTCAAATTTCCATTGATGTGTCTTCTACTATTGATTTGTTCCTGATCACCAATGATTCTCCTCTGAGAGTGTTGCTGAGAGGGCGGTCATCTGCTGCCTTCTAGAATTCACTCTCTGGGGTCACTAGTGCTTCTCTCTATATATAGTCCTGGTGAAACCCATAAGGCAAAAGGAAGGAAAAGAAAAAAGTGTCACAGCTAACACTTTATCAAGATGATACAGTGTTAAAGATAATAATATCTTTATCAAGATGAATCAGTTTATCATTATCTTAATCAGAACTGCAATTTTTGTGCTCATTACAACTTTTCAGCTTCTCCTACAAACCAATGTTAAAATCCAGTCGCCACCTTTTTGAGCCATGTTCATGAAGATACTGTCTGCCCAGTTACCACAGTGAGTGTGGTGGGAAATAGAAGATGGGGAGCATTTCTCTTTATTAATATGCCATGTAAAAGGAGCTCCAGGCCTTGGTTAAGTAAAACATATGGAAAATAAAATGGGAATACTACCAGGGTTGCACTCCATGAGAAAGGGACACTTTTAATAAGAAAACTGCAGTGCTATGAATATGAATGTGATGTTAATGCATGCTGGCAGGGCGCAGACCCTGCACCCTGGTATACTATCATCAACATTAAAATTGCCGTCAGCAGCTCAAATGATGGGGTCAGATCAGGTCCGGTTTGCATATAAATAAGAATACATCAGTTTTTTTAAAAAGAAGAAAGAAAAGAAAAAGAACACAATAGCAAAGAGGCATGGATAGTGTGGGTGCTCTTTACCAGTAGGCTGGTTTGCTATCTTAGTGAGCCACTATTATACAGGCCCTCAAAGCATAAAACACCACCCCACTCCCATGTTTCATGTGAATTTAGTACTATATGCCCGATTTCTAAAATGATAACCTCCCATTAGAGAATTAAGATCCTTGTGGGTTGTCTTTCCTAGTCTTTAATTCTGTCTTGATGCTGTAGGAGATGAGAGCGTTAGTGGCCCAAGAGCAATTTTTATAAATGGACTCCTGATGGTCTTGCCTGTCCTGAAAGGATAGCAAGCTTAGAGGCCTCTGGCAGTGCCCGTGGGCAGTGCTGTTGGAGTGCATCAGTTTCTCCCGGTGAAGAAAAACCACAGCCGCTGGAGAAGGAGAAGCAGCAGCAGCTGGGCCGCACAGGCGCCATCAGCTGCACTTCACACTGCGCAGACCAGTGGCCCCACGACCACGAAGGCAGCACTTGGCGCAGTGGCCCAGAAGCCCAGGTGTTCAGGATCAGCTCGGAAATGAGCGGCTCGCTCGCAGTCATTTTTTCAAAGAAGGCTTCGAGGCCAGCGGGAGGACAGTGCTTGTTGAGTCACGGAGTGTACTTGAACTTTGCTTCCCTCCACCATGAGTCGGCCTGTGGTTTTATTTGCTAAGTGATAATGATACGGACTTCATGAGGCTTCAGTACATAATGCAAGAATTAAGTTGTATAAATCTGTATCACCCATTGTACCAGTAATATAGAAGCTCTGCTATTAGTGCTAGCATGCAACTACTTATAACAAAGCCATGCACGTTTGGTACCTGCTTTTTCCCCCCACTGGCTCCATTAGGGAATTCTTTGTTGTTTCTATATACAGGCTTAAACAATATAAAAACTTACCTGCATTTTTCTTGATGCTGTACTTAAAAAAAAAAATGCCCACATAGTCATGTATGTACAGACAAAACAGAAAATGAAGAACAGACAGATGACTTAAACTGCAAAGTGAAATGAGAAAAACAAAGGATTCTTGATAGCCTTGACAGTGGAAGAGTAATAGGATCAGAGGAAGGAAGGGGTTTTGTCAGGAAACCTGGGCTCAGAGGAGGGGCCAGAGGAGCTAGGAAGGGACAAGAACAGCTGAAGAGGTGGAGTACCCCATGAGCAGGGCAGTGGACACCCCTGCTGACCTCTGCTGACTGCTGCTGAGAGCCGAAGGTCACCTCCCTCGCCTCCCTCGCCTCCCCCGACCAGCTTTCCCTAGGCTGATCCACCACTGTTTATTATTTGTGTTGTCAGATGTTAAAATATTACTCCCATTGCAAAGCCCTGTGTCTCAGCTCAGAGGGACAAATAAATAAAAACTCAGGACCAGCCTTTATGACTCGTCATACATGCCATGAGGTATCACACCACAAACCAGGACCCCACTGGAAATTACATTGAGAAAGAAAAGCAGGATGGGTTTCAGTGGCCACTTTCCCACAGGAGAAACAGAAGGTATTTACTACATTTTCCTGCTCCACGTTGCTACACATTAAAGATCATCTGCTTTTATTTAATAACATTGAAAAGTTGGGGAAGAGAGGATGTCTTCATAGTGTTATAAAATCATGAAGAGCCTAGCTGTTATTAGTATATTTGAGAGGCAGGCATTTATACGCCCTATGAGAAGGACTCAAGTCCTTTACCTTTTTAAAAAAATTTTTTTTCTTGTTTCAGAAATTTTGTTTGTTTATTTGTTTTTATGGCCAGCTCAGCCTGCCCTGAGGGCAGGGCTGGCGCAGCATGTGGTGCTGGGGATCCAACCATGGTCCCTGCAGCCGCCTGCAGGCACCTTAGACCACTGAGCCATCCTACCAGGCCCCTCAAGTCCTTTATAAAATACCAAGTGACAACCAAACCCACACTGCAGGGCTGAGGCTATCGCTCCAAAGCTATATAGCTCAGTAGCACAGTGCCTGCCTGGCAAGTGCAAGGTTGTGAATTTGATTCCCAGTACAAAAAAAAAAAAACCTCACCCTGTGACAACAGACTCAACACAACAGTCCCCAGCTCATGCATGGTGCATGCCCCCAGCTGCTGACACAAGAGACTAAATGAACTCTTAGGCGATGAGACACCACCTGTGTGCTGTCCTCAGGGCACCAGTGAACCCAGACCAAGCTGTGGGCACTTTTCATCCTTCCTCTCCGGACACATAAGAAAACCAAGGTTCAGGCAACAAGAAAGAGGAAAGCCACTTGTACTGAATTTCCAACTGGTGGTCAACTTATGACACTCAGCTGAATTAAAGTAACATGACGCTGGGTGTGGGAGGTCCACTTGAGGGTTGTTGCTAGCAGCATACAAGGCATAACAGGAGAGGCTACTAGAACGCTATTAGGGATGCTCTTTGGAGAAGCTATTGGAGCTGTTAGAAGCTGATAGAAGCTTCTAGTTATCTTGGGCTATTCTGCTGGTGGACCTTGTCATGCTGGCTTTCCCAATGAACTTGGGAGAAGCTTGGGTTCTCACCTTGAGCATTGATTCCTGGCTCCGGAGGAGAAGAGGTTGCACTGCTCAGCCTCAGGAAGCTTGTTACTTTGGTTTTCCTCGTGGGAACTCACTGGAGGAACTTGGGGACCTCACTGTTGCTGAGGATGGCTGTGGTACTTTTGGGGGAGCTTTGGTGCTTACCTTGAGTGTTGCTTCCTAGCTCCAGTTCAAATCCCTCAGCCCGCTCCCACAGATCCTTTATCCCGCTTCCCGCTTCCCTCCATAGACTTCCTAGCTTCCAACATTGACCTTTGGGTCTTTGTAGCACGGATCCATAAAACGGGCCTACGTGAGACTGTGTTGTGGGCTCTAGGCCTCCAGTTGGCTTTGTGGGAGGCATTGTTATAAGGTTTAGGCCTTCAGATGGATTCTTTAGTGTTGAGTGTGTGGATAGGTTTCCTGCGCTTGTTATAAATAATTTTGGGGTGATTCATTATAAAACATTATAAAATGTGTTCTGTATGATATTGTTTCCCTTGGGAGGGGAACCAAAAAACCTACCTCTGGATGTGGGGCAGGGTGGTGCCCCAGCTGGCTTTGGCATACTCTGTCCAGGGAATACACATGATGTTACAGGCCTGCTCTGAATACAGTGAGAAAGCTAATTTTATGCCATAGCGCACCCCAGCAGATCTCCCCTCCTCCTGCCCTCTCTGTCCCTCTGTCTCCACCCACCTGTTGCTTGTCCACTCAGAAAACTCAAGGATCCTATCTTATGCTGAGGACACAGGCTGTTGCAGTTTCTGTTTTCTGAGGCTTTTGGGGGCAGCCAACCTTCAGGACAGTGGAGGTGGGGACCTGGAAGCTGCATTTACAGACTGGGCACAGTTTTTAATCAAAGAAAACAGCCATGTTTAACCCATAGTGCTTCCACTCACTGGTTGCATGGTCCTTTTTTTTTTTTTTTTAAACTTTTATCTATTAATTCTGTTATAGATGGGAATAAAGAGACAAAGAAAAGGTCTAAAGCCCTTACTCCTAGCCATTCTCTGTCAGGGACACTCCAAAGTCATCTGCTTTATCTCACAGCTGGACAGAGGGGGATAGGGACCTGGTATCCTTTGTTCCTTGTCCTTCTGGTCAGCCAGTGTCCTCCTTGGATGCCTGCAGTATGAGCGAAGGCTAGGTGCCGTGAAAATCCCCGGGGCTTGGGAAAAGAGAGGACTGCCAATTTTGCCTATGCACAAATACACAAATGTGTTCCCTGCCCCCGTATCTCCCAACACTCTGGGAATGATCTGTAGGGACCCAAAATATGCTCCCCACAATCAAGCCCATGCTTAGTCAGTGCCTCATCAAACATTTATCATGTAGTTGTTGTGCTGTATGTTGCCATGGGGGAGCAACGAGGTAAAACTGCTGTCCTTACCCCAGGGCATGTGGAATCTAATTATCTTCTAGAGACCCTTTGGGGAATCTGCTTAATAAATCAATACCAATGATTTGTAATTAGAATATCAATTATTTGCATGCAAATATGGCCTCCTTGGTGCTGGAGGACAAGTCCTACAGATTGAAAAGACTCTCCCTACCCCACCCTCTCCAGTTCTTAATTACATTATTTCATTCATTCATCAAACATTTATTGAGTGGGTTTTGCATACCAGGCACAGAGATGGGGATGAGGAATCCATCCCCTGGTCACTCACAGTCAGCAATAAAGAACCAAAGGCATTCAGAGCCATAGGGAGAGCTTTCTCCTAGCCAAGGAGGGGCAGAATCTGCATCTTTTGAGCTCCCCAAACTTGCAACAGCCATGCAGTCCCTGAGATCCTCAACCAAGGAGAAAGCCCATTCTTCTGCCTCATTCTGGAGGGGGCTCCCATTTCTTTGTTGAAAGGGGCAGGCTAAATCTGTTCCAACCACCCTATTGGCCATACAGGCTGGTTTTGAGCTGCTGGGTCCTCCGAGGATTTTACAAATCCTGTACCCAAGTTTGTCCTGAAACATCAACCTTTGGTGACCCTAAATCTTTCATCACGCATTCACCCTTTCATTTCTCTCCTCACCCTTCCATTTATTGGGATCCTGTGGTACTGTAAGCACTTGCTATGAGCTGGGCGTGGGATGTTGAGTCAAACAGAGGTAGGAAGACAAACAGAAGATAAATTAGTCCAGGGCTCTCCCTTGCCCTACTTTCAGTGCCTTCCAGGTCCTCATCCTGCACTGCCAGCTTCTCACTCCTCTTGGGCTTTCTACTAGACCCCTCTGTGCTGCAGGTTCTTTATTGGTGCAAGAATGTGTGGCTGCAGTGTCTGAACCCCTTGGCCAAGGGCAGCTGCTGCTCTTGTGATTAGATTGTTCTCTGGTCAGCATTGTTACAAGGAATAAGTGTTAGTTATTTGCTTGGTTTTGTGGTACTGGGGATTGAATCCAAGACTTTGGCCCTAAGCCACTCCCATAGAACTTTTAATTTTTTATTTTCAGACAGGGTCTTGGTAAGTCACTAAGTTGCCCAGGCTTGGATCAAACTTGTGATCCTCCTGCCTCAGCCTCCTAGAGTGATGGGATCTTAGGTATGCACTACCTGGGCCAGCTGAAACAAATTTTAAATATAGTATGGGTATCCTGGATTGGGTTTTAGAGCAGAAAAGAGGAGCTGGTGGGAAAACTAGTGACCCCTGAAGTCTGGGGTTAAGGTAATGCACCAAAGTTAGTGCCTAAGTTTGCAAAACTTTACCATAATCGTGTCAGATCATAAAAGAACTGCATGCGAAGTATATGAGAACTCATCTTACTATTACTTTGTAAGTTTCCTGTAAATCAAAATTTCTGCTAAATAAAATTTTTTGTTTGGTGGTTGTTTTGTGGCTTTTATGAGACAATGTAGTCCCGGCCTTCAGCTTGTGGTAATCCTCCTGCCTTAGCATGTCAGACACTAGGATTATGAGAGAGCACCCCCACACCTGACTTCAAACATTCTATTTCAAAAATATATTTGGCTGTCCGGTCACACTATCTTGCACATGCTCGAGCTGAGCTGACCTTGGACACTAAGCAGGTTACATTTTATTTATTATCCAGTTCCTGAAGGGACACAGACAGGAACTGCAGGGCACTGTAGGCTCTTTCAAATTACATGTTTATGGCTGGGGATGTAGTTCAATGGTAAAATGTTTGCATAGCATGTGCAAGGACCTAAGTTCAAGCCCCAGTGCTGAAAAAAACTGTCTCTCTATATAACTATATATATGTGAATACATATAAATTATCTAATAATAAATTATATATTAACATGTGCCATTATATATTATACAGTATATATACTTATACATTTTAGATATGATACAGTATAGGAGTATAAGAAATATATGATATACACATATGTATATATAGTAGTGTTATTTTCTCCTGTATAAAAACATTGGACAGTGCTGGGAAAGTAGTTTAGTAGTGAAGTGCACACATATTTAATATAAAAGTATAAACATAATAAAGCCTATTTATATATGCATGTGCATTAGTGTTGCTCTTCTGAATGAAAACATTGGACAGGGTTGAGCGTATATCTTAGTAAGGACCTGGTTTCTAAATGAACAAAAACTCCAGGGATAAAATCTAGACTCTAGAATACAAGACAGATGAGCCCTTATCCCTGGTCCCTAGCCAGCTGCCCTGCTCAGTGTCTTGGGCTCTTGTCTGTAAAGTGGGGGTGAACCCCCTTGAGACACTGTATGAGTAAGGCACTAGGGTGTGTCTGCCGCCAGGACACCCCCAGACCCCCTCAGATCTCAGGTGCAGCTCTTCCATAGCCACTTGCATCCTGGTGGTCTGCAGGAGTTGTTTTCCCTCTGGTAAACTCAGGTCTGCAGTTGGGTGAGCCTTCAAAAGAGGGAGGCGGGATGCCTGAGGATGACAATGTCATGTGGGGACAACACATAGGCAAATAAAAGGGCAGTAAGAACTGAGCGTGGTGGCACATGCCCATAATCTAGTGCTCTGGAACGTGGGAGGCAGGAGGTCGGCAAACTCCAGACCAACCCAAACAAATTAGCAAGATCTTGCCTCCAAATAAAAATTTAAAAGTACTGGGAGGATGTAGCCCAATGAGAGAACATCCCCAGGGCTACCAAAAACAAAAACAAAAGAACCCCAGATGAGAAATGAAGGACTGGCACCTCAGAGGGTGGGCGCTCTGCACAGTGCCTTCTCCAGAGCGGGATACGACAGGCCCACAGTGGCACCAGCTCCCCAGGCCATCCAGCTCTTTGAATGTGTGACACAGAGGGTCCTCAGGTCCGACATGCCCTTTTATTTGCTTACCCACCAGAGGGTAGCAAGCACCTTCTGCCCGCCAGAGAATGCTCTACGGCACTGGAAACATTGACAAAGTTTTGTCACTCTCTTTAACACAGAGAAAAGTTGCAAAGATGTGGCGTTTCTGTGTCTCCAATACCCGATTTCCGCTTTTGTTAACTTCTCACATTGTTCCCAACTAGGGCCCATCACTCCTTGTGTAGCCAGTTGCTAACTAATGCCCCTGTCTCACACATTTCCTTGTTTTCCCCTTCCCTTCCTCCCTGCCCTTCTTCTCCTCCCGTTTCTCCTGCTCCTTCTTTCCTTCTTCAATCACATCTGCAACAGCCTTGCACACTTCCCTTTGCTTGCTTGTTGGTCTGTTTGTTGTTGCGCTTCTGAGAACAGAACAGAGGACTATTAAATGGATCTGGCTAGCCCTTTATATGTTTTATTTTGAGACAAGGTCTTCCAAAACTGCCCAGCTCACCATGAATTCGTGGCCCTGCGCTTCCTGAGCAGCTGGGTGGGGTGGGGGGAGGGGGATCACAGGCCTGTGCTGCCACACCTGGGTGACTTCATTTCTGATGACCTTGGAGTTTAAAGAGCCCCAGCCAGGTGAATTTGTGGAATGTCCTTCCTCACTCTGTCTTGCAGTTTTGGGGATTGAGCCAGGGTGTTTTCCCTGAGCTACATCTCCTGCCTTTTTTCACATTCTGTTTTGAGACAGAACCTTAAGTTTCCCAGCTTAGTCTTGAACTTGTGATTCTCCCCCTTCAGCTTCCCAGAGTACTGACATTCCTTGGACTGTACCACCAGGCCCAGCTAAGAGGTCTTAAGGTTTAGGTTTTTCCTCTTTTGAGACGGGGGTCTTTCCACGTGGCCCAGGCTGGCTGCACACTCCTAGGCCTGAGTGGGTCTCTTGCCTCTGCTTCCTGAGGAGCCACAATGTCTTGTATGTGTCACTGTGCCCATCTTATGATAATGAAGTTGTGAGTTTCTGAGAGTGAAGATGCCAGTGATATAGTATACTTATCGCATCATTCAGAGCACCCCCTACCAAGGCTAATGAAAGAAAAGGTTGACCTTGGTTACCTGGCCAACAGACATCTCCCAGGTCTCTCTACTGCAAATTTGCTTTTCCTTCCATACCATATTGGCCTGTTAGGAGCAAAGTCGCTCAGTATAGCCCTTGCCCAAAGGGAGGAAGGCATATTTCACTTCCTCAAATGAGACACGTCTCGTATAAATCACCCGGAATTCTTCCAGAGGGGAGATATCTTTTCTACTCTAGTCAATAATTCATTTGTATAATCATAGACTCAAGGATATTTATTTTCTGTTCTAGGTTACACTCCAGTGCTGTTGTATATTTTATTGCTCATATTCTCCCAGGTGGCTTTTGCGTCTTTGTGATGTGGGTGGGTCCCATTGTTTCTACCTTTTGAGCATTTCCTTACTTTCTGAAGCTGTGAACTATGCTAGGTTTATCTAATGCATTGCTTGCTCCAGAGCTGGTCTCATCCATTTTTCCAAGGGGTCCCACTTCCACTTATGGGGAACGGTATAAAAAATCAGAAGCTTAAGCCAGCATGCAGCAAAATATCTTTAACACGAACACTACTCATAACACTTCCGTCTTTGGCACAAAGTGCAGAGGATTAGCTATACTGTGAGATCCTTCAGCTCAACACAGCTCAAATTCTGGATAAAACATTGGAATACATTGGTAAGATGGCCCCAGGGCTGTTCTGAGGGCTTGGGTCCCACAGCAATGCTCTGCATGAGTCCAGCTGAAGTCCTAGAGCCCATGACCATGCCACCCTCCAACGAGTACAACTGGAAGCCTAGAGCCCACAACAGTGTCTTATATAAGTCCATTTCGTGCATATGGACTAAGAAGGCCCAAAGGTAAGTCGTGGAAGCTAAAAAGCCTATGCCAGTAGGATGAAGGATCTGTGCCAGAAGGCTGGGAGATCTGAGCTGGAGCCAGGAAGTGATGCTCAGAGTAAGGACCAGAGCTGCCTGCAAAAGCACCGCAGCCATCCTCAGCAACGATATGGGCCTGAGCTTCTCTGATAGTGAGAACATTTCAGCCAGTTTCCATCAGCCAAGCCAGCACGCCAGGTTCCTCCAAGAGACTCAGCAGTGCCGCCTCTCCCTCTCCCATTCTCCTTTGCCTGCTGCTGGCAACAACCCTCAGGTGGGCCTTCTATGCCCAGCACCGCACCGCCTCAGTGAAGCTGGGGGCTACAAGCTGACCACTAATTGTCAAGCCACCACAGAAGGAAAGCTGAGGCTCTCAGGGATGAGCTGAGTCTGGAGCCCGATGTCTTCTCCTCTGGGCAAACATGTCAGGCAGTGGGCGAGTGCTCCAACCGAGTTTCACAGAACAGAAGACAAAGGTCAGGACCTACCCTAGCTGAGGAGTCTAACAGAATCGTTTGGTGTACAAGGATCCAAAACTACTATCCCCTGACCAAAGGAAGGTTCTATTTGCAATGTGGCAAGTGAGCAGCACTGCTTAACTTTCTGAGGTTAAGTTAGTAAAGCCAATGTAGCTCTGCTGGGTCCTTGCTCTCTCTGTGGGTCTCTGTAACCAACCGGCTGCTCAGGACCAGAAAGCTCAGGGTCTCTGAGGCACACTCTGAGACCCATGGAAACCCTGTGCTTCCAGGTCCTGAGCTGCTGCTGGAAGCTCTGCTGTTTTCAGCCTCTAAGCAGATGGTACATAGATAACATACACAAGGTCATAACAGCTCTGGCCTGTGTGTCCCCAAGCCCTCCCTCCCACAGGACAGCCTTATAGTAAAGGTCTTGGCCCTGCCCAGAGAGAAGGCTGGCCTTTTCTCCTCACTCATAGGAAGTGCTCTCTTGGCCCTTAGAATGTTCATGGATAAGAATATCTTTATCTGACAGTGTCTGCTGAAACTGAAGAGGTTTACCATTGTGATTTAAGACCAACGGGCTGGCTACGACAACCCACAGTGTGACACAAAGCAGGGGCTTTGCATCACAGTGGTTGATGTGGGGACTGCAATCATGTGAGCAGTCAATCAACCCATCATATCAATGTAAGGAGCCTGAGTTAAAAAAATCTCTGGGGCCAAGGAGATAACTCAGCAGTATAAGTGCCTGCCTGGCGAGAACAAGGTCCTGAGTTCAATCCCTAGTACTCACACCTGAAAACAAAATCCCTGGCCACTGATGCTTGTGACTATCTGGGGCAGGTGATGTCCCATGCATAGTGTCACACACTGACACTAAACGGTAACATATCCCGATCCCTGCTCCCTTCCATGCTTCTCACCCCCGTGCTAGTTGCTTCCTGCAGTTACTGCCCTGGGATAACATCTGTGTCTTTCTCTTCTTTTTTTTTTATTCTTATTTTTATTTATTTTTTTTTTTTCTTGTTTCAGAACCTTTGTTTATTCACTCATTTCTATGGCTGGCTCAGCCCGCCCCCAGGGTAGGGCTGGCGCAGCATGTGGTGCCGGGGATCGAACCGTGGTCGCTGAAGCTGCCCAAGCTTTCCCAAGCAGGCGCTTTAGACCGCTGAGCCATCCCGCCGGGCCCCTGTGTCTTTCTCTTCTGGCCTTCCCAGTTCTCTTTATCTGCTTCTTAACCATTTCCTTACACAAACTAACCCTTATTAAAATAACCGAAGTGTGACTTCTGCTTTCTTGTCAGGACTTTGACAGAGGACTTGGTACCAACAGTTTCTTCAAGGGAAGGAAACAAGACTTAGCCACACGCTGGACTGGAGTTACTGGGGGCGCTGGGCTGTACTGCACTGCCAACGCCGCCTCCTGCTAGCGCATGGGAGCCCCTCGTGCACATCTCTTTCCAACTCTGTTCAGAGTTGGTAACTTAACATCAAACATTATAAGAGTGCTTATTATCTATTTCTTTTTCATTTTTGTCTTTTTGAGACAGGATGGCACCAGGTAGTTCAGGCTGGCCTTGAGCTCACTATGTAGCCAAGGCTAGTCTCACATGTGCAACAAATCCTCCTGCCTCAGCCTCCAGATGGCTGGAATTACAGGCAGGAACCCCCATTCCCAGATGAAGGGCAAGCTTATGCCATAGAAATTTGCAAAAAAAAAAAACACTACAAAGCAAAGGTAGTCCCTTGTCCCTGGGAAGCCAAGTCGCCATATGCCACTAGTTCCAAGTTACCCATGGCATGTACTGAGATTGCTGCTTTGTCACTTACATGTGAAGTGTCCTCTGCAGCGGCAGCCCTGCCGTAATGATGAAGATCTCAGGACTGTCAGCTGAACAGCTTCTCTCAAGTCCACAGGAGCTGCTGTGGAAAGCAAGCGAGCTCTAGTCTTTAAATGCTGAGAATCAGAGTCTATAGATCTCTCTATTATTGATCATTTACTTCTTGTAGCTGTAGATTTTCAAACTTGCTGAAAATCTGACCCAAAATTTCATTGGACAGGTTGCATGATTACAATGTTGATGGAACTCACACTTCGCCAGGCTCTGGCTTTGGTTGTTTACAGGCTGGGCCTGAGAGATGCCCAGGGGGACAGATGTGGTGGTGCATGATCGTGAACCCTTGATCATGCATGGTGGGTGACCAAGAACAGCAGGAAGACTCAGAAGTCTGGGGTGGCAGTGTCTGGGGTGGAAGGATGGAAACACATCTTGAGACATGGCATGGTAAAGGTATTTGTGTCCTGTGTGAATCCCCATTTGGGGCATTTTCTGTAGCAGTGACTCTCCTAGCCAAGGGGACAAAATGACACATGCTGTGTATGGCAGTCTTTTTTTTTTTTTTTCCATGCACACTGCTTGCTCAATGGACTTGCTTCATAATGGCTCTGTTGTCAGGGGTGGAGGCTCTGGATTCACTGAAGAGTGTGAACTTTTCCCCACAAGGCTGATGGCTGCTGTTGCTGCTGAGAGCGTAGGGAAGCAGGAGAGACCATCCCTAAAATGGTGTAGCATCAATCTCTGAGGGAGGATGAGGGAGCTTAGAAAGCTTAAAATCCCATAGTATGTCTGCAGATACGCAAGGAGCAAAAGAAAACATATAGACTTTAAAATATTAAATAAGAGTAATGCTGGGTGTGATGGCACATGCCTGTAATTCCAGCACTTGGGAGGCTGAAGCAGGAGGATCACCATGAGCTCAGGCCAATCTGAGCTATGTAGTGAGTTTAAGACCAGCCTGAACTGCACAGCAAGACTGTCTCACAGCAAAAACAAAAACATCCCCCAAATTAAATACAAGTAAAAGTTCCTGGAATACATTTATCAATAACCTAAGTGACATTTAGTGGCTAAGCGAAAGGAATGAAGAGCTATCTAGAAAAGGCAACGGTCTCATTTACCTCTTCTTTACCAAGACAAAATACTTGGTATTCACAAGTTAGAGGAAAAGTTTATTTTAGCTCACAGTTCGTAGAGGTTATAGGACATTGCCAGTTGGTTATAAGGCAAAAACAAAAACATGGTGGATGGGCCTCGTAGAGGAGGAACAGTCAGTCCATAGAGCAGCAGGCAGGAAGAACTGAAGCTTCCTTCTTTCCTTTTTATTCCATCCAGGCTTCAAACTTATTGGTTGGTGCCACCCAAACCTAGGGTGAGAGTTCTGTTTTTAGTAAATCTGTCACCCAGACCCAGAACTTGACTAAGCCCATCAGTTGACTAGTCCAGTATCTCACACCCATCATGCAGTCACTGCAAAAAACTCCACCTACAAGTTCATGAGGCTTCAAAGGGACAGTTAGAGACAAACCATATTAGGGACATGAAGATGTGAGATTAAGATATGACAGTTTAAAAAATATGGAGAGAGGTGTGAAAAAGTCCAAGCACTTTACTTATTCCCTTTTTTTGGGGGGGGGGTGTCTTCATTCCTTTCTTCTACTAGTTATAAATGAAATTATATCATGTGATATATGAAGTCTATATAATTAGTAACTATAACTGAGACAATACAGCACCCTCTAATATCTTCTACTCTCTTTTGTCCTTAATTTCTGGCAACAACCTACCAAATTTACTTTGTAATCCACTCTTGGGAAACAACACGTAGTTGGAAAAATACTAATTGAATAAAATACTAATCAGAATTCCAGACATGCACTGTGAGAGACTGATGATGAGGTAACATTTAAAAGAGACACTGTCACATGTGCCACAGCACAAAGGAGGAGATCTCACTAGATGAAGTAAGTCAGCCAGTCACCAAGGAATAGATGTCAGGTGATTCCCCTTCTATGAGGAACCTGGAACAGGTTCATGGAGACAGAAAGTAGGATGGTTGTTGCCAGGGGCTGGAAAGTTGGGAAGTTACTGTTCAAGGTGTACAGTATTTCAGTTTTGCAGGATGAAAGGATTTCAGACATCAACACTGCTGCTGGTTATACAGCAGTGTCAATGTACTTAAAACCAGTAAGCTGGTATATAAAAAAGCATACAAAACACAGTTGATGGAGCCTGGTGTGGCTCTCCCACGGCTGAGGCAGCAACGACGCTGCCAGTTCAAGGCCATTGGGCGCTATCTAGTGAAGCTAGGAGCAGCTTAACTACACAGTGAGATGCTGTCTCAGAAGGAAAACAGAGTGGCAGATGGAAAATTCTATGTTATATGTACTGTGTACTTTGCATCAGTGAAAAAGTAAAAGTCAATTTAAAAAAGCTGTTATCGGAGGATTTTTCAGAATGATAAAAGACACCAACCAGCAAATTCACACATCCCAAAGAATTCAAGGCAGGGATAAACAAAAAGATACCTCATAGCAGAACTGCAGGACACAAACACAGACAATGCAGATATCTGCCGAGGGAATGAAGACAAGATTGTTGTCTGATTCCTGCAAAGTAAACACCAGGAGAAGGGACAGGGGACAGTGTCTCCCTCACGGTGGAGAGAGAATGAATCTCTACCCTAGTGAACCAGCTATGGTACCTTTAAGAACATGGGTAGGGCTGGCAAGATGGTTCAGAGGTCTAAAGCTCATGCTTAGGCAAGCTCAGGCAACCACAGGGACCGCGGTTCGATCCCCAACACCACACACTGCACCAGCCCCACCCCCAGGTCAGGCTGAGCCGGCCATAATATAAATAAGTTAAAAAAAAAAAGAACAAAGGTAAAATGAGGTCAATTTGCAGCTAGTGAAGACTGAGATATTTCATACCAGCAGATTTCCCCAAAAGTAAGATGTAAAGAATGGGGAGCTGGGGAAATGGCTCCGAGGCACAAGTGCCTGCTGGGCAAGTGCAAGGTCGTGAGTTTGAACCCCAGTCCCACAAAAACAAACAAACAAACAAAAAAAAAACAGATGTAAAGAATGTACCTTCAATACAAGGAGAGAGTCAGTTTTATAAACTGAGATGTAAGAAGAAATGACAAGTTTATTTATTTATTTATTTTTTTCTTGTTTCAGAACGTTTGTTTGTTTATTCACTCATTTTTATGGCTGGCTCAGCCTGCCCCGAGGGCAGGGCTGGCACAGCATGTGGTGCTGGGGATCGAACTGCAGCCCCTAAAGCCGCCCAAGCTTTCCCAAGAAGGTGCTTTAGACCACTGAGCCATCCTGCCAGGCCCCAGAAATGACAAGTTTTGTCAAAGAAATTGGCCACTGTGCTGACTACATAAAACAATTTAGTAATGTGTCAAGTTGAAATGGAAACTACTAAACATGCAAGACACTACAGCTCAGGAATGCAATTGTAGGAATAGATGATCAGAGTGAAGAGATTTCAGCATTCTTACAGTTTAAGGGAGCAGGGTAAAGAAATTTTAGAAATTGGATTTCTCCGCCCCCTTTGAAATAGTGTCTCACAATATAGTTGAGGCTGGCCTTGAACTCACTATGTCGCAAAAGTTGGCCTCAAATTCACTTTAATCTCATCTCAGCCTCCTGCATGCTGGGATTATAGGCATGTGCCACCATGCTTAGCTCAAAGTTGGGCTTTCGTAAGACAAGTACTTGTTAAAAAATTTTAAAGTAGCCATTAAGATAATACACAGAATATGTTAAGAGAAGAAAAACAGACTGACTGGGAAAAACAAACCCTGCAGAAGAAAAGTGAGAAAAAGAAAATCAGGCAAGGCACAGAAATAACAATATAGGATAACGGAAAAATCCGGATATATTGGTAAATATAGTAACTATAAATGGACTAAATGCTTCACTTAAAAGACAAAGATTATCCAATCAAAACTTTAATTATGAAAAATTTCAAACGTGCAGAAAAGTGTGAAGAATAGTATGAAAAGCACCTATATTCTGGCCTCGTAGAGTTAACCATTGTGAACAACTCCCCATAATTGTTTCACATATATGTAGAGGAACATATTAAAAGCAACTACTTTGTGGCAAATGCCATATAACAAAATACTAACTCAATGGTTATGATGTAGAGTATCTTATTTTTGAGGTTAAACAGATCTCGGTTTCCAGCAATTTTTAAACATGTTATTTATTTGTGTGGTTATTTATTCAAAGGCTGTCTCTTCACTCAATACTAGCAAAAGGATGGGAGTAAGGTCAACTTTTCGGATCACTGCATCCTGAAACATTGGTTGCATAAATAAATGGTGTCTATTAGTAAAGGATTCAGCACAGTGGTTGGAACATAGCGAACATTTCATGTGAAGCAACTTTTATTTATGACAGTTGTTTGTTACTGAAAGCACTGAGCAGAATGGCAAAAAATAAGCAAATAATAATTGGCAGTTTATTATATTTGTAATTATTATTTATGCTCTGTCAATGTCTGGTACGTGTCATTCACCCATAAACAGTTTGTAATAAGTACTTGTATTATTATTCAAAGGCTCTAACAGTGCCTGGAACTAAATGGGCAAGAGAAAAGTGTAAGTTTATACTTGTTAATTTTTATTATGGTGTAAAAAATATTTTTTATTATAGTGTAAAACACCTAACACAACGCTAATCTGGCGGGCCCTTCCCAAAAGTTCTTCGCGGACCAGGGCGTCGTCGTGAGTTCCCAGTGCCCGCCTCCGACCTCGCGAAACCGCGCCCCTCGGCTCGCAGCCCCGCCCCCACAGCCTCGATGCGCTTGCGCACTTCCCGGGAGGGGCTCCGCGCGCAGCCTCCCTCCTGGCCCTGGAGCTGGCGTAGGGCGCCGCTTCCCGCCGCCCGGGCCGGCCAGCTGCTGCGTGCGTGCGTGCGTCGCTGCGTGCGTGCGTGCGTGCCGTGAGCTCGCCGGGCACCGCGGCCTCGCCTCGCCCTCCGCCCCTCCGCCTGCACCGCGTAGGCCACCCCCCGCCCCCCTCCCCGCGCGCCCCGCCGCCGACCCCCGCCCGCCTCGCGGTAGAATTTAAAGGGGGCGCAGCATTTCCGCTCTGCTCAGGTGACCTCTCGGGGGTTCCCCACCCTAAGGTGCCCCGCCGCCGAGGAACATGGCGAAGGTGGAGCAGGTCCTGAGCCTCGAGCCGCAGCACGAGCTCAAGTTCCGAGGTAAGCCCAGGAGGCCTGCCGTCTTCAGCCAGCCGACTCTGGCCAGGTCCGGACGGCCGCCCTACCGCCTGCCGCTGTCCCCACCCGCGCCCGAGGGACGGAGCCCGGCGCTGCGTGACGCCGCGCCCGCCCCCGTCCGACGGCACGGCCACCGAGGGCAGTGGGTCTCTGTGCACCTCGGCGCCGCCTGCACCCCAGAGGGCCACGCGGGCCATGTGCGGAGCCCAGGCCTGCGTGTCCTCCCAGGGGCGCCTCGCCTTCGAGGCACTTGTCACTTTGGCCACTGTAACTTCCGGAGGAGTTTGCACTTCTCCGTTGCACTTCACAAAGTCTTGGGTCAGGTGTCGCCTGCCCCAGAGGCCCGCTGTGACTACCCAGCCCGTCGGGGGCACCCGCTTTCACTTCCGATCACACCCCTGTTTCACGGTCACCGTGACACTTTTCACCACACGAGAATCGCTGAGTTTCGACGCCGGAAGAGAAGCGCACTGAGGACAGGAACCTGTCCGTCGGCCGTCCTGTGCCCGTACTTGTTAGGAGCCCAATATGTTGAACGATTTCAGGAACGGAGTCTCCGGTTTGGAGGTCGTTTTCTGTTTTCGTATCCCATCTTGTCTCCTGAGGTTTGCTGCGACTAACGTAACTTTCTTCTATCTTCGTACCCTTCTCAGGTCTGCAGTTCAGGGAGGCCAGCTCAACTTGTGATACTTTGTATCTTCAGAGTTTACCCGAGCTAGAGCCAGAGAAGGCCGCCACAGGAGTGTCTATGGGAATTCAGGGCCCTGATGTTTTCTTACCTATACTTATCTTCATAATTTGTATCTTTGTGTACTCTTACAGACATATATATGTATGTATAAATATAATGTCCGTATGTGTACACATGTACGTATGTTGTGCAATATAAATATATGAATATATATTGATTATAAACACGTATCAAATATGTCTACACACACACATATATGTATGTTGTATTTTTAACTCTTCCATTGAAACGTAAGGGTCATGAAACAACAGGGGCCCTGTCGGACTTGCTCATTCCTCCTTCTTTTTTTTTTTTTTTTTAATCTTTTTGAGACAGGGTCTTGTTGTGCGGTTCAGGCTGACCTTGAGCTCACTTTTGTAGCCCAGGCTGGTCTCGAACTCTCACCAATCCTCCTGCCTCAGCCTCCCAAGTGCTGGGATTACAGGCGTGCGCCACTACTCCCGGCTCTCCTTTTTGCATGTATTGAGTAATTGAACTGGACACTGGAGAGAAATAGCGCTCACCTTCTAAAGAAGGAAGTGCACTGGTGTGCAGGATCATTGTGGTGGTGGGAAGGACATGGGACTGGCTTGGTGGTGATACGCTTTAGTTTGCAAAGCCGGGTCACCACTGGTACCACCGGCCTATGGCTCCTGGTACAGGCTCCCTTGATTTGTGTGGAATGTCTGCTGGCCAGAAGAGCCCCAGTTTATTTGTACTGCAGATAAATAATGTAGGGTAACTTGCCTAAAGTTACCCAGTTGGCAAAGGATAACAGTTGAACCTAGAACTTCTTATCCACTATGTTATCAAACTCCTGGAAAATAGTCCGAAGAGCTGTGCCTGTCACTTTTGCCTCCCAGGTCATCAGTGTGAAATGATTGTGTGCGTCCTAAGAAACCAATGGTTTTCCAGTTACAGTAAAAACAAAACAGGACCCCCAAAACCCCACAAAAGTTTAGTTTTCTGATAATACAGAGGATGCCTCCTTATGATGGTTTGACTTTATAGAGGTGTGAAAGTAATATACATTCGGATGAAGCTTTCTTTCTTTTTTTTTTTTTTTTTTTTTGTGGTACTGGGGATTGAACTCAGGACCCTGTGCTTGCCAGGCAAGTGCTTATTCTACTGAGCTATCTCCCCAGCCCCAAAAGTTGAAAAGGATTTTTTTGGCTTGCTCAGGCTGCCTTAATGGCAGGTCTGATAAGTCTTGTGGAGTTGAGGATTGAACCCTGGTCCCCTGCGCCTGACTATGTTTCCCAAGCAGGTACTTAAACAACTGTGCTAAGCCACAGGAACCCCAGATGAAGCTTTTTTGAATTGTGTGTGTGTTTCCTCAGTCGTCATGTACTATGACCCTCCTCATGCGGTGGGCTGCCTAGCTTCTAATCAGCTGGTCATTAGAAACAGCTAACAGTCTGTAATGTATTATGATGCCTTTTGTTTTGTTTTACATTTATGTATTTGGTACAGGGTTTTACTATGCAGCTCAGACTTGTAGTGATCCTCATGTTTTCAGCCTCCCAAACACCAGGATGACACACATGAGCTATCATGCCCAGACTCCTGGCCCAGTGCCCCAGAGCCATTATGGCATATGGGACAGGGGATGAAGCCCTGGTCCTTACACTTGCCAAGGTGCTTAGTCCGCTGAGCTGTCTCACTGGCCCTGATCCCTGTTTTTTGATGTTATGTTTTTCTATACCAGCTTGTCTACAAAGTGTCTATCTAAAATTTCCATGTGCGTACGTGAACTAGTCAACACATACTTGAAATGACAGTACTGTACAGAAGGCTTTGTGTTAAATGATTTCTTGCAGTGGTAGCCTAATGTAAGTTCTGAGCATGTTTAAAGTAGATAAGCTTATGCTATCTTTGTTTGGTAGATTAGGTGCATTAAGTTTTCTATTTATGATGTTTTCAATTTGTGACAGTTTTATCTGGATATAACCTTGTTTTAAGTCAAGGAACGTCTGTACTTGAGCTTGTGTAATCTCAGGGGCTACTTTTACAGGAGCTAGGCTAGGGAAGAAATCTAAGTAGCTAAAGTAAGTGTAGTGAGCATAGTTTTCACCGAAGTTGTCTTGAAGTTCTTTTATCTAGGAGCAAAAAAATAGACTTAAAAATCTGTTCAGTGTGTGTTTGGGGAGGTTTTCTTGGCTTCCCCTATCAATTGTCAAGTCGTTTCATTTAGTCCATAAATATTTACTGAGTTGTTCCATGTGTTGGATATATGGAGAATCCACGTCACATCAAGTGTACTACATTTTTCCTTAATCTTCTCCCAGATACTTTTATATGTAGGGAACATTCAGACAGAAAAAACTTGGGCGTCGGTGAGATGGCTCAGTGGTCTAAAGCACTTGCTTAGTCAAGCTTAGCTAACTGCAGGGACCACGGTTCAATCCCCAGCACCACATGCTGTGCCAGCCCCACCCCTGGGGCAGGCTAAGCCGGCCGTATTACATATAAAAAAAAGAAAAGCTAGTCAGGACATTGCAGTGGTGTAAGGTAATGCAGAGTGCTTCAGGAACACTATGGAGGTCAGCTTCAGAAAGAGGTGTCATCTGAGCTGAGTCACAGAGGTCAAATGGAAGCAAGCTAAAATGAGAAATGGGTGGGGAGTATATTAGGCAGAAGTTGCATGCACAGGGCACTGTCTGCTTCTCTGGAATGCCACCATAGTTCTGAACGGCAGCAGCAAAGAGCATTTGCTTCTAGGAAGGAGTCAGAGCTTCTAAGGTCCTTCGTGTCTAGACCTGCCAGCGTCATAAGTTAAAATTATGTTACTGCTTCTCAAGCAGTTCTTACTTGAATTGTTTTTCTGGAACTCCCAAGCCCCAATATACACTCTTCTGTAATGTGTTGTTATGAAGGAGACTTGAGAAATTTCAAATTTTGTTCTGTCCCTTCACTTAAAGATATTTGACCTTGGGCTGCCACTTCATTCCCCAGAATCTGGAGTCAGACTTTAGTTGGTGGGGATGACACTCATGTAATTTGCCTTCTCCAGAAAGTTTTGTTGTTGTTTAGAAAGTAGATATTAGGGCCATTTAGCTGTTTTGTAAACACACACAGTTCTAAACAGGGATTGATAGTTGTTTTTAGATAGCTTGTCTATCACTTTAGTTTCATTAGTCAGAAAGTATGGCAGTATGATCTTGGCCAAGGTAAAGATGTTTTAAGTTACTTGTTAGAGAAACGGTGCAGAAGAAGTTGTGTCAAATTATTGAACACTATTTATTGAGGTAGACCTTACTCTGTAACCTAGGCTAACCTTGAATTTATAATCCTGCCTTTGAGTACTGGGATTGCAAGCTTATTTTACCATGGCTGGTGCTGTTGCTCCTAACTTTAGAAGAGACATAATGTAAGCATGTATAAACTCCCCTTTATCTTTAGTTTACTTTATGAAGTATTTTTCCAGTTGTTTTGTTTTAAGCTGAATGTTGAGGCTGTACAATTAGAATAAAGATTCAGTATCTTGGCTTGCTATGTAGAAGCAATTCACTTTATGGGGAGAACTGGCACATCTAACTAATCTCTTCCAGGTTATTTAGGTTAACATCCTGGTTACTGGTGATTCATCTAGAGAAATCAAACTTCCCTTGAACTTTTGTTAAAAATGTAATGAACTGTCTTTCACCAGCCCAATATGATGGTGTGGAGTTGTATATGGTCCCACTGTTTTTGAACTTGGGAGTTTTATATGGTATGTTAAATGTGCAGGATGTATGACAGTAAGTTTTACAGAAAGTACAGTGTTCCATTGTGTTAAGTATCAAAAAGAGAGATAGATTGGTGTCTTCCTAAGAGAAGCACAGCACAGAGGGCTTTGTTTAGATTTAAGGTTGGCCTACACAAGATCTTTGAAGAAGTTGGCAACGTAGAAGTTCCCTTTCAAACCAGGGAACCATTCTGAACAAGAAAATGGGCTTAAAAAATCTATTTGCGGGGGGGGGGGGCATTGAAATCTTGCACTGTGCTATGTCCCCAGCTCTCTTTCCCTTCAGTTTTTAAATTTTCAGACAGTCTTGTTAATTACCAAGGCTGAGACCCTATGGCAAAATAAAAGTAATAAAAAGAGCTGGTGATACAGCTCCAGGAAAAGTCCCTGGGTCGAATTCCCAGTATTGGGGCAGGGGGAAGTATTAGTTTTAGCTAGACACTGTGGCCCATGCCTATAGTCCCAGTTTCTTGAAAGGCAGAGACTGAAGGATAGTAAAGTTTGAGCCTAGCCTGGGCAACTAGCAAGAACTTTCCTTGAGTTCAGTGCCCAGGATCACCCTCCCACATACCAAAAAAAAAGAAAGAAAAGAAAAAGTCTTAGTGTTGTCCATTGTCATTAGAGATAGCACTATTGGATTGGAGTAGTTGGTTACTGCTTTGAGGGAAAGTAGGAGGTTGGGCACTAGACTTAATAAGTATAAAGGCTTTATCTTTCAGTAAGGTCAGTGGGCAGAGAACCATCATTTGGCCCCTCAAGATGTGTATTTTAAGGTTGTATAAGAAGTTTAAAAAAAAATCAAAGACTTTGCGGGTGTAGTCCATTCAATGTAGTAATTATCTTTCAGATGTTAAATACGTTAATTCTTTAGCATTAGGATAGCACCAGTTTCTTTAACATTTTGTGATTACTTAGAGAAGACTGTTTTACTGCATAACAAAATGTCACCAGTGTGCTTAAGATTCTTTATGGTAGTGGTTTAAATTCATCCTGAATATATTATCTTCATTTATTTAATTATTAACCAGCTGGCTTATCAAAAACAAGTAGCACTAAATTTACTAAGCTTCAGCTAAACATAAATCTTAATAAGAAGTACTATTTACTTCTGAAATCATGCTTCTAGGAGAAAAGTGGAATTAGATGTTAAATTTCTTTTATTGGCTATTCATGCCCCCCCTTGCAGTTAACTGCTGGGTGTGTATGTGTGTGTGTGTGTGTGTGTGTGTGGTTCTCAGCTGTGTGCATATATTTGGAAGGTGGTGATGTTTTCTTGATGTGAATGATTATAACATGTATCACTGTTATCTTCATAATTACCTAGTAGCTTTTCATCTGAGCGTCGATTTATTAAAATAATTAGTCTCAATTGATGATTATTAAAGAGCTGGACTCTTAAACATTATTAACACTATCTTTTATTTATTAGAATTATATAGTGTCTTTCCTTCAAATGCTCAAGGCAAAATACTGAGCACTTTGACCCTGCAAAATTACTACTAAATAGTTGAAAATTAGGGGAGGAATCGGAGGAGTAAATTATATTGGTTATCATTCGCATATTGCCTGAGGCTCCAGTTCTAAAACCTGAAACTTCAATTTTTACATAAAGAATTATCGCCAAGATTGCTTCATATATCTCCCATTTGTTGAAAAATTTGCTGTCTAAAAGATAACCCTGATTTCGAAGAAATGAGTGCAGCTTTCAGCAAAATGACAGGAAAGATGAACACAAAGAGTACTGAGTTCCATTAGTCAAAACAAGGTCACCATAGAGTGTTTTAATAAAATAAAAGCCACTGCCCCATTATTTTTTTCTGAGAATTGTGTTAAAAACAAAGTTGTTTTATAGTTTTCAGGCTGGCTTCCTTGTTTTCTGTCATTTTAGACCTCTTTCAGGCTGTCATCAGCATATCATATTCAGGATTGCTTTGGCCCTTGCTCAGTGGCTATGTGCATTCTTTGACGTTTTTACCTAACAGACCTGGGCAGCAAACTTTACAAAAACAAGAGTGGTTTAGAAAGCTTTAATATGGAAACGTAAAGTTATGGACTTGACAGTCATTTTAAGATTATTTTTTTTAAAAATAACAGCTTGTGGGGCCAGCAAGATGGCTCAGTGGTCTAAAGCACCTACTTAGGCAAGCTTAGGCAACCATGGGGATTGCGGTTTGATCTCCAGCACCACATACTGCACCAGCCCCACGCCCAGGGCAGGCTAAGCCAGCCATAATATAAAAGAAAAATAAATAAAATGGAAATCTCAAATAATATTTAAAAAGAACTGGCAAAATAGTATCTCTAGTGTCCATTTTTCAAAATGTTAGACATTGTTTTACAGAAACTGTCCATGTTGTGGCTGGGGAGATAGCTCAGTAGAATAAGTGCCTACCTGGCCAAGGGCCTGAGCTCAATCCCCAGTTCTGCAAAGAAAGGAAGGAAGGAAGAAAGGAAGGAAGGAAGGAAGGAAGGAAGGAAGGAAGGAAGGAAGGAAGGAAGGAAGGCAGGCAGGCAGGCAGGCAGGCAGGCAGGCAGGCAGGCAGGCAGGCAGGCAGGCAAGCAGGCTCAAACAAACTGCTAGTGTCTAGAAATAATGCCTTGTGGGTGCCTTAGGGTTTTTCTCCTTGCATGGGGTAGGGTTAGGGTTGAGAAAATGTCATAGTCCTATGGAAAAATGTTAAAAACCTTTCTTTGAATATTTTATGTAAATTGCCCCAAATTGAAAAGAGTAGAAATACTTTTCTAGAATTCACCTTTATCCTTTCAGAAGGGTTGCCATATTTCAATTAATAGGTAGTGTTTCATCAGGCTTTTGGTTTATGCATGTACCTCCTGTGTATACCTAGACTGTTCTAATGTGTTCATGGTGCTGATAGGTGCAGACATTTGAATTGGTACAAGTGTTGGCATTTCATTGAACTCATATAGTCTTTGCTTATCTGGGAAAGGGGTTAGGGAATTAAGTATTTTGAGGAAGAAATACATTAGACTGCTGATGTTTTGTGTGCTTGTGCTTGAAAACAATGGACTAGGTCATTTACCTAGATTTTTTGTTGTTTGAGATGTGCTCTAGAAATTTTAGAACATCAATGTCCTTAAGTTGCTTTTAAAGGCTTCAAGGTGCTCAGAAAATAAAAGTGAAATGACCTTAGGGAGCTGGTAGTGGAGGGCATATTTGTAAGGTATGAAGTGGTAGACTTCCTCCACCCTGAGTTGGGTCTGGAGATAAGAGTAGTGATGAATGTAAATTTTACAATATGAAGGTAAATAAAAGGTAAGGAAATAATGAACATTTCTCAAAGATAAATGTGTCCTTTGTATTCAATGTATATAACAATCTTGTTAAATGATTCAATAGCTAAGTATCTTGCTCCACAGTAGTGATGATGTTTCAGGTATCAAACCCAAGTGTCTTCATTACCAAGGCCCTTGTACTTTTGTGTGTGCTGCTGTTAGTTTTTATTGTTGTTTTTACCACTACTAGTTCTTTGATGTTAACTCATAAAGTGGTTCACATTTTTGAGAGAGGCAGAAAATTGATGATCATCATGGAAATATTAATGGCTGTCAGGTTAATTTCTATGTATTTGGTGCGGGGTTTCACTATGTAGCTTGGACTTGTACTAATCCTGTTTTCAGTCTCCCCCATGCTGGGATTTCAGGCATGCACCACCACCCCTGGTCTCAGTGGCCAGCTCAGTGTACCTGGGGTCAGGGCTGGCTTGGCATGTGATGCCAGGGATTGAACACCAGACCCAGCACTTGCTTATGCACATACTTAGTCTGCTGAGCTATCTCGCTGGCCCTTCATCAGGTTAATTTCTTATGAACATCAGCTGAGTTACAAGGCATGGTTGTATGTGTCTGTAGCTGTCTAGGAGGTTGAGGCAAGAGTTCACAAATTCAAGGCTGGACTTGACAATTTAGTGACTCAGTAAGACCCTGTATCAAAATATTAAAAAAGGCTAGGGATATAGTTCAGTGCTAAGGCCTAGATTTCAAGTTCTCTTTGAGGGTAAGGGATGTTAATTCTGTTAATTTATTAATATCTTCCCCAAAATGCTTTAGACATCATAGCACAGTGATATATGATCTGCATGTTTATAGCAGCACAGGTACTAAGAACTTGAAAGCAGCCTGGATGCCCATCAATAGATAATTGAATAAAGAAGATGCAGTATTGCTACATAATAGAGTATGTACTTACTACTTGACTATAAAGATGAACAAACAAATTGAAGACAGTCATAGGAAATAGATGCACCTGGAAGATATAATGTCGAGTGAAATAAATCAGACACATAAGCTTAAGTAGCTTATGGTCTCTTTGAGTAAGGCAAAGTTAAAAAGCAAAAAAGCATAAACAATTGCTAGAATGAAAGAGGGCTGGATTTCTTGAAAATGGGATGTGGTCCAGCAGGCCAGGAGCAAAGGCAAAGGGGAAGTAAGTAGAGTAAGGCCAAGTCATAGACAGCAACCTAAAACCTCAAGAAATATAGACATTACATGTCATAAACATGCTAAGGTTAATAATGTCAACAAGAATGAAAGGCATTTCGAGGAGGAGGATGGGAGGGAAGGGGATTTAAAAAAGGGGGGGGGGCGGCAGGATGGCTCAGTGGTCTGAAGTACCCGCTTGGGAAAGCTTAGGTGGCTGCAGGGACCGTGGTTCTATCCCCGGCACCACATGCTACGCCAGCCCTGCCCTCAGGGCAGGCTGAGCTAGCCATAAAAATAAATAAATAAACAAAAGTTCTGAAACAAGAAAAAAAAAAAAAAAAAAAAGGCTGTGTAGCATATGAGTACCTGCTCTCCAGGATGACTGTGAATAGCATGTACTACAAACATGTACTAATAAACTTTTTTTTAAAAAGTTAATCTTGGAATTTTTCTTTTTTTCTTTTTCTTTTTTTTTACCATTTTGTAAAAAAGACTGATGGCTCCAAAGCACTATTCATGTTAACATCAGATTTTGATGTCGTTTTACGATTTTGTATATGTGGACACACTGACTTTGTGAATAACCTGTAATTTTGCTGTGTATTTCCTGGAAGGCATGGCAAACCTTGTGTGTGATATTTTATAGACTTGCAGATTTCTGAAGTGAAATAGGAAGGAATATAAAAATGCCTACTAAGATAGGGATGTTTAAAATATGTGTTCTTGGGGCTGGGGAGATAGCTCCGAGGCCCAAGTGCCTGCTGGGCAAGTGCAAGGTCGTGAGTTTGAACCCTGGTCCCACAAAAAAAAACCTAAACTAAACTAAACTAAAATAAAATATGTGTTCTTTGTAGGTGCTTTTTTAAACTTTACAAGTAGACCTACTGAGTCTTTAGCCCTGTGTACATCTGGTAGGCCACTGCCTTGGGCAGAGAAGTTAACACAGAGATTTCACTCAGTGTGACAAAAGATCAGTTTAAGGTCCACAACAAGTGCTGTTTTATTGTGTAGGAGGCTTACTTCAGGAAGTCATCATTTTTCAAAATGATTACATCATAAGCATATGAACTAGATCAGAATTGGTTTAGTGACATACATGGAGGTAATGACTGGGTGCATAGATAACTGTCCAAAGTGGAGATACCTAGGTTCCTTCCTTTTGCACAACTAATCTTTCTAGGTTTTCTTTATGAGCAGATACCTGCCTGAGGGTTTGGTCCAGTATCATAAATGGAAAGCTTCCTGAAAGCCAGGCTTTAGTTTGGATGGTAACCTATAAGTGCTTGAAGCATCTAGGAAGGGGATACAGTTGGGATCCTAAAGTTCTTGACCCCAGGCTGTGAAGAAGTAGGGGTGGAGTTGGGATTTGAATCAAGATCTGTCTGACTGCGACACTCCTTTTTTTATTCTTACACTAACTATATATGTATGTATATATACATATATACATATATATGTATATATATACATATACATATATACACACATACATATACACATATATACATATGTATGTATATATATACATATGTATACATATATATATATATATATATATATATATATATTTTTTTTTTTTTTTTTGTCTTGAAAGATGGTCTGGGAGTGTGACTGCTCTTGGTTTCCTTATTGTGTTATCAGGAAGATGGAAAGAATACTGGAAGCATGAGAGTAGAGAGAAAGAATGAAGAGAAAAATGGGACAGAAAAAGAGAAAAGATATTAAATTGTAATTGTCTCTTTGTCTCTTCTCACATAAAGTACATAATTGCTCTGGATAGTATGACTGCAACCACCTGTAGAAGACTATCTTTTGTGCAACATGGTAGCATCTAACTACAATTCCATTTACTTGGAAGACTGAGGCAGAAGGAGTGCAAATTTGAGTTGCTTGGGCAATGTAACATGATCCTGGGAAAATAGCTCTCATAGAACAAGGCCTTGGGTTTAATTCCAGTACCACCATCAAAAAGAAACAGAAAAAACAGAGCAGTTTTTCTCCTAGTTCTGTTTTTAAGAATTTGTGTCCTAAATTGATCATTTTGTGGTACTTGAGATGACAATTTTTTTTTTTTTTAATGTGTTTGGTACAAAGTCTCATTACATTAGCTTGGACTCCCCAGTGCTGGTATTACAGGCATGCACTACCACACCCAATCTTATGGCCTGCTGAGCACACCTGGGGCAGGGCAGACAATGCATGTGGTACCCAGTATGGAACCTGGCTCCTTGCGTTTGTCTGGGCAGACGCTTAGTCCACTGAGTTATCTATGCAGCCCTGTGGTAAAAATTGTGTCTTAATACTAATAATTGCACCTTGCTTTCTGCCACTCCATTCCCTACTGTTAAGCCCTTTATTTCTTAATATGTATCACTCAGTGTATTATTTTTGGGTGAACTGAGCACTCTTTTAGTTGCATCATTCAATATTTTTAGCACAGTAGAAAAAGGGAAGGAATGGAATGGTACCTACTGGGAAGGTAAGATTAGTGTCCTCTCTGGGTTACCAGATGAAAACATGGAGGTCCAGAACTTGAGTGGGTGTGCACTGGTATACAGTCTCTGAGCCTCTAGGACCTGGGTGCCTGACAGAGCTGTCTTTCCATTCTTGCTATCATTGAGGCACTGAACTAACCTCCTATAGGTCCTTCCCTACTCTGTAGTATGTAGAAGCTGGAAGTCATCGTGTCATGATTCCTTCTAGCTCCAAGCTTGAGAATTTGAGATTAAACTTCAGCTGAACATGGAATGCCTCTTGAAGACAGAAATTGGGGCTCTGATTTCTCTCCAGGACTTGGCACTACCAAGCTCCTGAATGTTTAGTATTCATTAAGTATTGACCCTTCAGTTCATATTCAGAAGCTTACTACTTCTGATATTTCATGAACATTCTTGGAAATACTGATTCAGTTTTTTCTGCATCACCTCACATAGTGTGAATTGTGCATCGCTTGTGTATTTTGTTTTATTTTCTGTTTGCTTCATTTACTTGCTGCCTTATCTGCCCTGTTAGAAATAAGCTTCAGTAGATTTTGTTTTCACTGTTTGCAGTAGGGCCTGGTAGAATATATTCTTTCCTTATTGTTGTTTTCTTTTCCTAGAATTGTAAAGCAAAGATTCATCCTGGACTTGGTCATCTTTTCAGTGTTTGGTATGTTCATTTAAAATAGAAGTATATACAAGACTAGTAAGAATTTGGCGGGGGAAAAATAAGATTTGTCCTTGTGGAGACTTATTTAAATTCTCATTCTGTTGCTTGAATTGATCTGTTGGAGTATGGATGTATCCTAATGGACTTCTCTGAAAAATCTAAATGTGTGTCTTTGACCTTTGTAAATTCGACACTGCCTTACTATAGGTTCAAGAGAGCCCTGGCTCACTCTTGAGAGACTCTGTCAACCAGAACTTCACATACTTTGCCTTCTAATTTCCCTTCAGCCTCACTCGGAGCAAAGCAAAGGTAGAAGAGACCAGAGTCTTGGAGAAGATCCAGCAAATTCTGATCAGCTCCTTTGGGTCTTTTTATTTCATTTTATAATTATTTTTATAAATTATTTGCTTTTGTTGCCAGTCTCCTTCAAGGCAGATTGTTTCTTTTCTTTCTTTACATACCTGTCACTGAGTACGGTGCTTAGCAATTAGTCATATTCAGTAAACATCTTAAAATCTCTTCTGCCTTTGAAAATATAAAACTGCTTCCCGGCTTATATTTGCCCTCTTGAGCACTTCACTTTTCTTCTTGTTCTCCAGGCCTCTGGAGAGAGCACTGCGTGTCTCCATGTTCTTAACACTCATTTACTCCTAAGTCATTGCCAAGGAGCTCAGTTACTTTTTCAGCACATCTTGTGTGTGTGTGTTTATGTGTTTTCATGCATGTGTTCTATAGGATTACTATCCTGCTTATTGGCATTCTTACCTAGACACTTCCTAGTCACTCTTTTTTTCCCCTAGCTGTGTGGCCACTTTTTGTCCACTGTCATTTAGTCCTCTGAAGCTCAGGATTGTATACCCCTGTACCCTAATCTCTCTGTCTCTCCCCTTTCCTTCTTCTTTATCTTTCCCTTAGACACCTCCTAGCAGTACCTTTAGGTTTTGATATACTTATGTAGGGCTGAGCCAAGCCCCTCTATAAGGCCACACATACTTTATATAAATATAGTACGCCCCAAGTGAACTCCTTACCATTGGCCTTTCCTTCCTTCTCTCTTTCTCCTGTTGTCTCATTGGGTGCACCCCCACCTTCTTATGTTTGTATGACATTTTATGTATTTCAGGTGGTGTTTATTACAGCCCCATTGTTAAGAATGTGAAATCTGCGGTCAGAAAGCTTGGGTGTGAGTTCTAGGTTTGCTACCTCAAAGTCATGTTACTTTTAGTAAGGTATTTAACCTCTCTGTGCCTAAGATTCTTCACTCTGGGCAAAATAAGGAAGCATATTAAAATAAAATGACATGTTTACAATAAACCTGCACTGTTACATGTTAGCAAACTGTCATACTTGCTTTTTTTTTTTTTTTGTAATGCCATATACTGGCTTCCATTTACTGTATTTTGTTACATCTTTTCCCCATGGTGATTTAGAGAATCTTTAAGCCAATGTAAATATTTCACAAATATCTGGCCATTTGGGTATACATATACATAAAACTTCATATCTTTCTGCATTGTAGACACTTAAGGTGAGCATTAAAGGCCTGGCATAACTGATGAGGTGTACTGAAAACCTGTACCTAGTATTCATTCCTCTGAGGTGAACATACCACATACCTGTTCAATTAAGAAAATTCTCAGGGCCCAGCAGGATGGCTCAGTGGTCTTAAAGCGCCTGCTCAGGGAGGCTTAGGTGGCTGCAGGGACCACAGTTTGATCCCTGGCACCACATGCTGTGCCAGCCCTGCCCTCAGGGCAGGCTGAGCCGGCCATAAAAATAAACAAACAAAAGTTCTGAAACAAAAATAAAATAAAAATTCTGAAAAAAAAAAAAAAAAAAGTTCTCCTTATATTTCAAGGTCCCTTTTTTATTGTTGAGCAGGCCTAGAGCACCTTAGTTGCTATTTAGGTACTGGAAACAGCTCCACCCTTAGCTTCTGCCATGATTTGTAGGGAATGGACTCTGGCAACCCAGGCTCATTTCCCTTGGTCCTCACAAAATGTGCTTCTCTGGTTGGCGCAGGCTGGTGCTCCATTTAAACCTAAAATTTAAATTAAATTAAAATTTAAACCTAAACTGTGTTTCGATTTCTTTTTTTTTTTTTTTTTTTTTTTCTGTTCATTTTCCTTGATACATTTCAGGAAGCAGTTTCAACTCTTAAGAGTGCTTAATATTCACGCTAATTCTCTTGGCAAATGTTTTGCCCTTAACTTACTTGTTTACGGCAATGCCAACAGCATGCTGGGTAACATTGTAGACGTATAGTTTTGCCATGGTAAGAGTTGTGTAGCATTCCTTTTTTGTTTGCTTGTTTTTATGAATTTAGTACAGGGTGTACAGGATCTCACTACGTATATCGAACTCATAGTGATTCTCCTGTTTTCAGCCTCCCAAGCGTTGGGATTACAGGCACACGCCACCACACCCAGTCTCAATTTCCATCTCATCGCACCCTGGGGGTGAGGCCAGCACAGCATGCCAGGCATTCCTTTTTGCACAGTACTCATTCCTTTAACGTAGGTTGACATATATGTGACCAAAGGAATAACCTCACGGTTTCTAAAAGGCCTTAAGAGCACCTGTCAGGTTCCTTTCTTCTTTCCCTTTGTGTTCATCATTTTAGCAAATTCCTGTAAGATGGTGGTAGTTCCCGTTGAAAGGCATATTTGATTTTTAAAGACATGATCAACAGAGTCTCAATCCCAGAGATTGTACTTTTATTAGTTCTGCTTGGGCCCTGGAATGGTTTGTTAAGTAGATTTCCTCTGTCTTCCCAGTGTGTTGACTGGCTGCAGCAGTGCCCTGCTATCCCTCTGGTCTGGGAGCCTTGCATAGAACCTGGAGCTACCCCACCACCACCTCCTTTTTCAATAGTGGGCCCAGGAACTGTGCATTGAGCTACATTCATAGGTCTTTTTCTGTTTTTTATTTTGAGTTAGGATCTCATCAAGTGTCTTAAATTGACCAGGTTCTGTTCAACAGTATGATTCTCTTCCCTCACTGTTCCAGGTGGGTGGCTATAAGACTGCATTTGTTACAGATGTTTGAGAGGTTGAGGTGAAAAATCTGAGAAAATCTTTCGTCTATGGGGCTGGTCTTCTAGTTAGGAGCATTGACTGAAGAAAAATAGAAAATGTTTATAATACGGCATCAAGTAAAGGAAGACAGTAAACTAAAATGGGGGGGTTGAATTTGGGAGTGGGTTTGTTTATTTGTTTATTTTGTAATGCTGGGTATTAAACCCAGTTCCATGCCCTCCATCACTGAGCTGTACTCTCAACCTCTGAGATCTATTTTCAGCAGGGTGAGTGGTGAAGCTACTTCCTTGAAGTGGTACTTGAATTGAGCATGAGACCTGTATAAAGTGCACATGCAACCGTGCAGCGGTGGGGGGAAGAGCACTCCAGAAGGGCAGTTGAGGACCCTTGGTGGGAATGAGCTTGGTGCATTCAAGAAGCTGGGTATGGTTGTGTAGTTGGGAGGCTGAGGCAGGAGGCCAGCCTGAGCTTCATAGTGATTTCATAATGAGGCCCTGGACTTTGTCTTTAAAAATGCTAGGAAAAACAAAAGCAGCAAGGTCATTATGCCTGCACTGGAGTCATGGAAGTACATACTGGGAGATTATTGCCAGGAAGAGGACAGGAATTCTGCAGGTGGGCAGGACATGAGAGGGACTTTGAATTGTGTTGTGACAAGGTGAGCTGTGGATGATTGTGTGCAGGAGCCCATTTTAAGAAGCCCATTTTAAAACTTTTGTGGGGAGATAGGCTGTGGTTGGGGATATGTATGGAAGCTGCCTGGCTAGTAAGATGCTCCAGGCTAAGGATGTCAGAGACTTTGATGTGAACCCAGGTAATGGCAGTGATAGTGGTGAGACAGAGGTGTGCTGATTCTAAGTCTCACTTGAAGGCAGAGCTAACAGAACCTGCTGATGGATTAAGAGGAGAAAGAGAGCAAGGTAGCTTCTTCTGGCCCAAGCAGTTTGTTGAGTGGTGACTCCTTGTGCTGAGATGAGAAAGAGTGGGTAGGAGTGTGTCTCATGTAGGCTCTGTGGGTATGATGGTGACACTGGGGAGAGGGGTGAAATGAACAGTTGAGTGTAGATCTTAGGGCCAGGCTGGGCCAGGCTTTAGATAAAAATTTGGAAATCATTTTATTGACAATTACAGTACAAGAAGGAATCATTTCTTCTCACTGAAGAATTAGGTCAGATTTTCCAAGAGAGAAGGCATTTGAGTAAAACTTGAAAGAATGAGCATAATTTCCAAAGTTAGAGAAAGGGGAAAATAGAAGATATTCTTCAGCCAACTCTCATACCTTTTCCCCCCTGGCCTCTTAGTTGAATTTGCCAAGGAAGCTGCTGACCTGGTTGATAATCTCTTTCACCAGTATAGCCATTAGGGTTCTCTGGAAAAGGAAACCAGAGCAGATTATGTACTAATGGATAGATCACGTTCTGCTTTTCTCAGTGTTCACAATTGAAAATTCCAGTTAAACTGGAGAGGTGCCTCATGTATTCTCCACTTGTCTGTGTATCTGATGTGAGTTGAGCAGTGGATGGTCATTTGAAGAGGGGACTTGTTAGGGGAGATTTTGAGGCTGACAGTATGCACTTGAACTGTTTGTAACTCAGTCCAAGTAAAGCAGCAACTCCACTCAGGAGGATAGTTTATCTTTTTATTTTCACAGATCTTGAATCATTAACTTGAGGTACATCCATACCTACAGTTTTGACAAAACCTATTTTATGAATTTAGAGAAAAATTACTAAGATGTTTGTTAGTTTCGCTGTATAATCATGTAATACAGATTATACACTGATAATACTTCAGTTTATTGAATCATTTGAGATCCTTTTGGAATGGATACATAGAATTCATCTGAGTAATCAGCTACATACTATAGTCTGTCTCAGTGCTGGATATAATTAGAATGTATGAAACTTCTGCTCTTATGCTTATAGCCATTTTTCTATTTAGAAATATCTGAAGGAAAGGCAATATAAAGGAAAGCAGTGCTTATCTTTAGATGAGTGAAGGCTTTCCATTTTTGTTTTATTTTGGTACTGGGAATAGAGCTCAGGACCTTGTGCTGGCCAGGCAGATACTATGCAGCTGAATTATATCTGTTATATCCTGCCCTCCCTTTTGTCTTTTAGAGACAGGGTCTCACTATGCAGTTCAGGTTGACCTTCACTTTGTAGCCTGGGATCTCAACTCCCAAAGATCCTCCCACCTCAGTCCCCAAGTACTGGGATTACATAGGTGTGTGTCACCATGCTCAGCTAGACTTTTCATTTTTAAGTTCATAAAATAGCTTTTGTCAAAGTCATATGTGGGTCTCTCTTAAGTTGAGGTCCCTGCTGTACTAAACTTGTTTTAAGTGATAACCTTGACTTTTATAGATAACATGAAAATGACTCGAGAGGTTTATTTGTTTTTCAACAGCCCACAAGTCAGGATGCTAATATTTTTGTAATGGATCCTTTTGGAATGGATGCATAGAATTTATCTGAAAAATCTTTGCACAAGGGCATTCTGGGCAAGGAGAATCTTTTTTTTTTTTTTTTTTTTTTTTTTTTGAGAAGAGTACTATCAATATCACATAAATTAAAGGTTGTTTCCTTATTTGGAAGAAATTTAATACAGAGACATGAAAATAGTAGGATAACCGAGATACAGAGTGAGTTAATGTTAATAATGTATTGTGCCTCAGATCTACCTATTCATGCTCCATGCTTTTTTTTTAACCCACTAGAAAAGTTTAATATGAACTATTTCCATTTTTCTAAATCACTTAATTAAATGTCATATATTAACATATCTTTGAGACCTATTAATTACTGAAATACAGATTGGGTTCATTCTTTACACTGTTGTGGAATATTCCTGCAGAAATTTTTGGCATGTTATGAATATGTTCCTTATATATTACGAATACTAGTAAGTACTTAACTGTTACATAAGCTACAAATATGTTTGTGTCCCAAGCTGTTCCTCTGTTCTAACATCATATCTTTTTCAGGTAGCTTTTCCAAATTTGATTTTAGGTCTTCCATAAGTAATCTGTTGAATTTTTAACACTGTAGTATTGCTTTGCGATCTAGTTTTCCCACCTGTGGAGGTACCTTAATTTCTGCTCTGAAGGAGCTAGGGAACCAGTGAATTGAGTAAGCAGCCTGCAGGGTTGATATATTCTGTTTCAGTCAGACTTGCTTTAGTGTGGTTTGGTGGTATCATAAGATATTTATGGTGTTGATTTCCTTTGCTATAATAATGGGTGTGATATTTCTCAACAGCTGAAAACCATGGGGATATAGGAGGGTAACTTTATTAATTTAGAACATTTTGCATGCTAAAATTTCTTTAGGAAAATTTTGCATGTACGTAGATTTATTTATGTGTGTTTATTTCAAAATAAGAGCTGCACAAGGCTTTCTATTGAAATATTGGAATACAGTGTGCTTCATTAAAAACACATTGGTTGCAAAGCTTTATTTTTGTTTCCAATGCATTGATTTAATGTGTGAACTAACAATTTCAATCAAGAAAATAGATTTTTGATTTCCTGTGGATGGAAGTGGCGACCGAGTCTGTGTGTTCCCACCTCACTAGGAAGCAACTAAAGTTCCTGTGGAACAAAAGTAGAATTATATAAGAAAATAATAGATGGAGAGGAGAAAACCTATGGTGGCTGAAGGTCCAGATGCCATCTATGTCAAATTGATATTTTTTGATGGTCATGAACTTATAGTAAAAAGAGAACATGCACTGACATCATGAACATAAAAGCAGTGTTCAGTGGCCCAGGTCAGTTCGCTGAAAATGAAACTAATGAGGTCAGTTTTATTTTATTTATTTTATTTTTCATTTTTTTGGTCTTTGTGAGACAGGATCTCACTATGCAGTTCAGGCTGGCCTTGATCTCACTTTTGTAGCCCAGGCTGGTCTCAAACTCACACCAATCCTCCTGCCTCAGCCTCCCAAGTGCTGGGATTACAGGCGTGCGCCACCACGACCAGTTTTATTTTATTTTTTAAACTTTATTTATTTATGTTATGGCCAGCTCAGCCTGCCTTGGGGGTGGAGCTGGGGTAACATGTGGTGCTGGGGATTGAACCTCGGTCCCTGCGGTTGCCTAAGCTTGCCTAAGCAGGCACTTTAGACTACTGAGCTACCTCGCCAGTCCAAGGTCAGTTTTAGAGCAAACCTATCATGTGTGCTTTTGAAAGTCTGCATGTATTTTACCTATAAGGTTTGCTACACTAACAGCTCTACTGAGAGTCCTGAATTTCCCATAGTACTTGAGATAGCACTGGAACTGCTGATGACTGCAAACTTCCTAGGTTGTTACATAAAATGAATTACAATAAGCTGTTAATTTTTTTTTAAAAAGAAAGGAAAATAGATTTTTTTAAAAAAACTCAGGTTCTCCAATTCCATACTCTTTTGATTTATAGTTATTTAAGAGCTCATCCACTTTGAGAATCTACTACTGTGCTATCTTTCAGTTTTTAGGAAAGGGGTAATTTTAAAAATTATTAAATATAATGAAAACATTATCAACACAAGTTAACATTTTTAATACTTTCAACCTATATGCACAGGACAAACTTAAAATGACCTCAAATTTGGGTTTTAAAGTAGGCATCTGTTTATAGGACATGCAGCAGCATTGGAGAATTACTCTGAAGAAGTCTTGTTGTCATGTTACCCATGCTATACACGTTGCCCTGTGTTAAACTTGGATATGATGATGAGTAGGGTAGACATAGGCCACCCCACACGTGGAAACAGAAGAAACACAGGAAGTATGTTATGTGCAGGAGGTGAGAGGAGTGGTGGTGTGTAAAAGTGAATGGAGTTGTCTCAGTGTCCCTCACCCACATTCTGGAGGCCTGTAGGAAGAATGCAGCCTCTAATAAAGTAAATAAAAGCATAGCTTGGCCATTCTTTCTTTGGCAGATATATTGAGAATCTATTCTATGCTCAGCAATGTTCTAGGTGTTGATGATCATTTGTAAACAAGAAAAACAAAAACACGTTTATAATTTATATTCTAGAGGAGAAAATATTGTATAAAGTAAGTAACGTGGAAATTGGTGGCTTGCAGATGGGAAGGGAAAGCAGAAAGCAACAGAATACCTTTTTTTTTTTTTTTTTTTTTTTTTTTTGTATATTAGGGAAGGATCTACAGGGTGTTCAGGGTCTCACTACTAGATCTGACTCGTAGTGATCCACCTGTTTACAGCCTCCCAGAAGTTGGGATTATAGGCATGTACCACTGTGCCCAGTCTCAATTGCCATCTCAGCGAGGCCTGGGGATCAAACCCCTGGCTCCTGTGCCTGCTTGCAGGTGCTTTAATCCACTGAGCTATTTGGTGGGCCCTAGAAGAGAATACCTTTGATGAAAATAGACTTGCAAAGCATATACATAGACAGACCATGAGTTTTACTTTAAAGGGTCCATACTTCCCTATTTTAATATCCCATGTAATAGTCTTGTTGTATTGAACCTCAAACACAGTTTTATTGTCCAAGGAAAACCCATCAAAAATCATAGGCTTCTAGAGACAGATTATTACCTTCCCAGAAGGTAATCTTTTTAGAATTGAAGTGAAATACAGTACCTAGTTTTTTGGAGGATCTGTGAAAAGGAGAGATACTCTGTATTTACAAGAGTGTAAGGTAATACAGTTCTTTTTATGCAGAATGAAAAAAGCTGTTTTGAAGTTAATAACTTTACCTGATAGATTATGTTTCAAATGAGTATATAGCTTTTTGGGGGCCAGCCAAATAGCTCAGTGGATTAAAGCGCCTGTAAACAGGTGCAGGGGTCCAGGGTTTGATCATGGGCCTGCAGTGCCAGCCCCATCCTTGCCCCTGATATGCTCTGAGACAGTGATTGAGACTGGGCATGGTGACATGCACCTATAATTCTAACTTTTGGAAGACTGTAAACAGCCGGATCACTACTAGTCCGATCTAATAGTGAGACCCTGAACACTTTGTAAACCCTTTCCAAAATAATAATAATAAATTCAAAAAATAACTCTTGGTGGCACATGCGTGTGAGTTTGAAAGTACGGAACTCACATCACGATGTAAATTACAAAGGAGGGTTATTTATAACAGCAGAATTCCATAAACTCCCCAAAAGAATAAAAGCAATCTTTTTGCACACAACAGAGCATCTGTATTCCTTCCTTGCTGTCACTTTACACACATATATGTTTTAAAATCTCAATAGCAGGAGTGCTATGAAAAGTAAATTAAAGTAAAAGGTTAAACACCTCCCCCTTTTAAAAAAATAAAGTGGGCCACTTTCTAGAGTAGTTTTAGGTCTAAGCAAACAGCATAGAGTTCCCATAACCCTCATCCCCATGCATAAGCAGAGCGGTACCCTGGTCACAGTTGGTGAGCCTGCATTGACAAATAATTTTTATATGACGTGTGTGGTCTACATTAGTGTTCTCTCTTGGTATTGTGGGGATTTGGACCACTGTATAATGAATGTCCTATATCCACCATTATCGCACTAGAGTATTTTCATTATCCAAAAAATTCTTTGTCCTCAATTTGCTATCTCCCGTCTACCTCTGATCTTTTTACAGTGCCCATAGTTTTGCTTTTTTCAGCCTGTTTATATAGTGAACTCATACAGTATGTGGCTTTTTCAGAATGATTTATTTCATATAGGAATGTGAATTTAAAATTTCTCAGAGCCTTTTCAAGGCTTGATAGTTTATTTCCTTTTTGTTCTAAATGCTAAATCACTGTCTGGATGTACCAATTGATTTTATCTTCCAACTGGAGGACATTTTGTTTGCTTCCAAAGTTTGGCAGTTAATAAAGCTGTGAACATCTGTATGCAGGTTTTTGTGTGGACATAAGTTTACAGCTCATTTGGGTAAGCACCATGGAAAGTGATTACTGGTTTGTATAGTGAGAATGTATTTACTTTTATAAGAAACTGCCAGGATATCTTTTAAAGTAACTACCATTTCACATTCCTGCTAGCAATAAATGAAAATTCCTGTTGCTCCACATCTTTTCCAACCTTTATTGTTTTAGATTTTCACTATTCTAACAAGTGTGTAGTTGTATTTCATTTTTTTTAAACTTTTAGTTCTCTAGTGACATATGTATGGCATAAACATCTTTGCACATGTTCTTTTGCCCTCTGTATTGTTGTTGAGAAATCTTCACAGCTTATTGCCAATTTTAAATCAGGTTGTTGGGCCTGGTAGGATGGCTCAGTGGTCTAAAGCGCCAGCAGGCTGCTACAGGGACCGCGGTTCGATCCCTGGCACCACATGCTGCGCCAGCCCTGCCCTCAGGGCAGGTTGAGCCGGCCATAAAAATAAATGAACAAATAAATCAGGTTGTTTATTTTCTTATCATTGAGTTGTATGTATTGTGGTTTGTATTAGTTACTCTTCTCTGGTTGCTGAGAAATACCTAACACTCAAGCTTAGGGAGGGAAAGGTTTTAGCTCACAGTTACTGGAGGTTTCGTAGTTTAAAGCAGCCTGAATTTCATATAGTTTAAAGCAGCCTGAATTTCATAGCAAGAGCTCGAGACACTGCTGTCCCACTCCACAGGGTCTGGAAGAGAGGCTGGGGCACTGTGGTGTCCAGAATGATCTTGTCCACACCTCCGAGGGAAGGCGCAAGGGATTGGGGGTTGATCCCCAACTCCACAGGCCTTACCCCACCCGCCCTTAAGGCAGCCTGAACCAGCTCCTAAAAACGAAAATAATTTTTTTTTTTCTTTCCACTCCTCTGAGGGAGGCCACAGGCTTGCCCCACCAGCCCCCACCCTGGCACCCCTGGCCCCACCCCTAAAGGCCCGTCCCAGTCCCCTGGTCCCACCCCTGAAGCCACTTGCTGCTCCTTGAGCTGCATCTGCCCCATGACTTACATGAGGCTTTGGGGGAGGACAGCCTGACACAAAGCACAACATGGTTGATGGCTCTTTCTCTCAGAGGCATGCAGCAACTATTTCCTGCAGTCTGTGGCTTGCTTGTCCTTTCATTCTCTTGGCATTGCCCCATAATCCCCTGGACACTGTCCCAGCAAGTGCTTTAAAAGTTTTTTTTTTTTTTTTTTTTTTTAAATAAAGTCCACTTCATCATTGATTTCTTTTGTCAATTATGCCTTTGCTATTCTATCTAAAGCTATCTCTATACTCAGGGTTACCTTTTTCCTATGTTCTAGGAGTTTTATAGTTCAGCATTATAAGTACATTTTATTTTCCAGTAGAAATGAATCTGAGTTAAAAATCAAATTATATATTTATCCCTTGAAACACTCAAGCCTGTCATTTAATAAATAGGTGGAATGGTCCTTTCTGAGCTACTAACAGCAGATTACCAATTCTGGGAGTCCAGTGAATTAGGTTTAGCTACCCAGTGGGCCAGCTGAAGAAATGAATAGTCATCAAGACAGGAAGGAATTTATTACCAGAGTGACCACACTGGGAGGGAAAACAACAGTCTGATATCTTAAAATCTGTTTCTTCCAGGTGCTGACAGTTGTCAGGTTGGTTTGTTTTTTGTGGGGCAGTGTACTGGGAACCAAACTCACTTGAGAGACACATGCTGTATTACTAAGCTGTATTCTGGGCCCAGTCAGGTTATCTAGGGAAGGAATTGGACAAAAGGGTTGGGGGCTTGCATAAATGGTCATCTTAGTCAGACTCTGGTCTACCTTATTATCTTAGTATGGTTAAGCAAAGCTTTGTTGGTGGTAAGAAAATTACTGCTGCCTTGGTGTAGTTTCTGCTCATGTTTATCCATGTGACCTGCTGTTGCTGGGAGTACAGGGTTGACTGCAGGTGAGAATAAATTAAGGAAAGTTCAATTCCTGGTACTGCATGCTATGTGCTGTCCCCAGAACCCTTGGTGTGCCATTATGGTCCCAAAACTGCCTATAATCCCAGTGATGGAGAGGCTGAGACAGGAACATCACTATGAGTCTAAGCTGTGTAGTTAGACCCTGTATCAAATAAAAAACAAGAGGGCTGGCAGTATAGCTCAGCAGGTTAAGTGCTTACTTAGGAAAGTGCAGGGGCCAGGGTTTGATTCCTGGCCCCTGCCTGCCACCCCACCCCACTCTTGGGCTTGCTGAACTGGCGATGGCGTCCAGGCATGGTGGTGCATGCCTGTAATCCCAGGCTTGGGAGACAGGAAACAGGAGGATCATTATGAGTCAGAACTACGTAGTGAGACCTTACAAACACACACAAAAAAATAAAAATAAAAATAAAAAATAAAATTAAGGAAAGAAAAAAAAAATAAGGAAAGAACAGTTCACAAAGGCAAGATGGAGTTAGCCAAGTCCAAGGTTAGACCCTTCCTCATCATGGTGTGCTTGAGGTCATTATAGATAAGGAAGCCCACGGATGAGCTTTGAGTTCAGTGGGTGTTTTCACCATTTCCTTTTACAGTTGGTGGACGGAAACTAAGTTATTCTTTTATAGAGATGATACTTACAGTTCTGAAGATAAGAGTTTAGCCAGGCATGGTGATGCACACCTGTAATCCCTGTACTCGGGAGGCTGAGGCAGGAGGATCGGTACGAGTTCGAGACCAGCGTGGGCTACAAAAGTGAGCTCAAGACCAGCCTGAACTGCATAGTGAGACCCTATCTCAAAAAACACACACCAAAAAAAAAAAAAAAAAAAAAAAAAAAGATAAGAGTTTTGTGTTAGTCATGTGCCTCTGAATGATTACAGAAAAGAAATACTTAACCCATGCACATACTAGGAAAATATTAAGGATTTGATAGAATACTTTTTCCACAGAATACTGTTAGTTTTCCTGACTGATACATTTATCTAGTAATATTCAACACCTGGACCTGTCTTCAAAAAGTTGAGAAGTTTGCTGCCTTGTGGCTACTTTTGTCTTTAAGCTCAAGCTTTGTAACTTTTTAGATCCCACTTTTGTAACTGAGACATAACCTTTTCTCCTTTTGCCTTTAATGATATGTACATTTCTACATGTCATTACTGTAATACTGTGTACTAGTCTAATTGCTTTCTAAAACAGGTCAGTGCTGGGACTTCCTACTTTTTAAAGAAATACTCTGAAAAAAAAAAGAAAGAAAGAAATATTTTTGCTTGCTTGCTTGCTTGTTCCATGGATCAAACTTATGACGTTACGCTTGCCAGGCAGGTGTTTAAGGCTGCTGAGCCACTGCCCCAGCCCAAGAAACATACTTTAAAAAGACAAAAAGCCATGCAGCAGGGCCTAGAGAAAGGCTGAAGAAATAGTTTATGTTGTGCTTTGCTTTATCTTATAAAGCATGTGAAGGAGCTCATGTTCAATTAGTTAATACTATTTCAGGAGGTTTTTTTTTTTTTTTATCAAATGAAGATGAATTTCCACAGGTGACTATGTGTATAAGTAATACTATTCAAATTGTTAGAAGAATTTTTAAAGAGTATTTCTAGTTTCTCGCAAATTCAAGTTACTTCATTTTTACTCCCGTTTCATATTTGAGATCCTTTAGCTTTTAGTTTTTTCTAGATATTACCTGAATAAGGAATAAAAGATTAGAAAAATGATTAAAAGTAAGTATGCGTCTAGAGGTGCAAACCTTTTTATCTCTTTTTTTTTTTTTTTGGTGGGACTGGGGTTCAAACTCACGACCTTGCACTTGCCAGGCAGGCACTTATGCCACGGAGCTATCTCCCCAGCCCCAAACCTGTTTATCTCTTAAAAGAAAAATTCTAACTTTTGCAGGAGATTTCATTTGTAAAATTGACTTTGTATTTTATAAGCAGTGTTTAAATTCATTGGTGATAAATGTGGATATTTGCATAGTAAAATACCATTTTTTTAACATAATGCTTTAATGGAAATGGCAGTTTTATGAAATGAAAGTGACTAGTAAAAATCTGAATGGTGTTCATAAGCCTTTACATCATTTTTATTGAGGCTTTTGTGTATCCTAATTCATTAAAACGGGAAAGGGAGGACACTAACATGGTTTATCTCCTATAATTACTCAAATAGAATTGAATTTATTTTCAATAAAATTCTTACAGTGAATTGCTCATCATGGGGAGAGGAGGTTTGGCCTATTTTTACAAAATATGTTGGTTTTTGTTTTGTTTTATTTTTTACTAGTAGAAGTTTGCTGTTTTATCAGTAATTTGTTTATTTTCAGGATTTTACTCTCTTTGGGTTTTTATAAATAGAAATGTAGGTCCAACAAGCCCTGGTATATAAAGACCTAGGACTGAGTGTTAAGAGGGAAAGAGGTGTTTATTTTATCCTAATTATTATTGCAAATACTTTTTTGTCTTTTAAAAAGTTAGATTATCTTCAATGTGATACATACATGAATTGAGATGCTGTTTAGATTATTATGTAATAGATGTACTGGGGAAATTTCTCCAGATAAGTTAGTGTTTACAGTTAAATTTGCCTTAATTTTGTAGAGTACTTAGAAGAGGTTGATGTAATGGATAATGAGTTACTTAAACATGGGCTCACCCAACTCTTCTTCATAAAGGAGTAGGGGGAAGAGACTCTAGAGTTGAATTAGAACTCATAAGTATTCTCAGTTGCACCACAGTGAAAAGTCAGTATGTGTTTAGGGCCGCTGTAAATTCTTGGCCTCACGCTTATGTCTTGAAATCTTTCAAGGACTGATAATGTTGGAGTCACATTTAGTCCACTATTGAGTTCCTTTTTTCCCTGGGTCTTGTAATTGAAAGCTTACCTCTTTCAGATGTCCCTTTTGTAGACACATATTTTTTGTTCACCTTTTCTTTTTTGCCCCCCCCAGCAATAAAGAACTATTAGAGCTGCAGTCTTGCTTATTTGGAGTTCTGATCAGCTGTATTTATGTGAGAAGCAGGGAATATATGTGTGTAATCATTTGCTTTTGTTTGTGTAGGCTTCTGTGTCTTAGTGCTTTCTTGGGCTTTAACAATCAGAGCTGTGTATAGCTAACTTTTTTTAGTCTGTGCTTGCTGAAGTGTTCTCCACCTTAAGCAAGCAGAGACTTGATACAGGACTGGACCTTCTCCATCTTTTGTATGAGTCAAGACCTTACATATTGGAGAGTAAAACAGAGTTGAGTCTCAGAACTGCTGCCTCCATCATCCCCTGGATACTGTTTCAGCCCAATTATCCCATTTCTCTCTTGATGCCAAGAACTTGCTACAAGGATGGGGCATGGTCAGCACTTAGCTGTCCCTCATAGAAACTGAAAATCCTTTAGGCCGTAGGGTACCAGCTTTTGTATGTTCTTAGTGGGATGCTGGCTTCAAGTGTTTGTGAAGTCAAAGATGAAGTACTAAGGCCTTTGCCTTTCTCCACATGTGGTGATAGTTATACCTCCAGACCTGTCAAGAACCCTTCTCTCAAGGGTTCCAACCTAATTCTTAGGGGGCCAAAGGAAGGTTTCCTGGAAAAATAATAGAGAAATGCTTTTCAGGCATTTAATTCTTAAAGGTAAATTCTCATGGGAAGAGAATAGCTTTCAGTGTAAGTAATCCCTGAACCATCGATGATTCGGTAAAATAGTTGGTTCTAGTGTAATGCAGATGTGTATTCCTGAAATTACCATACTATACAACATAGTGTAATAAGAATTATAGTGTACAGGGAGGGACAAGGTTAGGTGTACAATACTCAGTGACTTTGTTGGTGATGCATACAAAGATAGGGATTTAAGAGCAGCAGTGGCAGCCCTTTACCTGGAAAACGATCTGGAGTTTGCCTGTGGAGATTGTGCCAGCACAATTGTGTGCAGGAGATAGCAGAGCCTCCCAAGTCCCAGTGATGTGGAAGATTGCCTAAAATCCAAGGGAAAATTACAATACCAGTCTGGCTCCAGACCTGCCACAGAAACTGAGATAACTTGTACATTGGTGGTTGAGGGTGTGTGTGTGTGTGTGTGCGTGTGTGTGTGTGTGTGTGTGTGTGATATTTCTGGGCAGTGAGGTTGAACAGGGTGCAGTTTTCTGTGTTTGCCGAAGGTTTTTTTTTTTTGCAGACAAAATTATGCATAAGCAAATGTAAAAATCATTTTTATGCTCAGATTGTCCCCTTAATATGCACATCAGTAACATTTGGACAAAGTTGTGTTTTCTTGTAGCAGAACTGGCTGTACTTTATTTGATTTTTGGAATTGAGTCCCCTTTCCTTTCTTCCTGTCCACCATTATTGATCTCTTAATATGTATATAAGCTAAGACCATATCAAATTGATTTTTCATGCTCCAAGCCCCTCTGGAGGAAACAAGCCTGAGACTTTAATTTTGCTAGAGATAATCCACAGGTAGTTTCTTTTGTGGTGAATGTGTACACATACCAGGGCCTTTACTTAATGTCACACATAGTGGGTTGTATATAATCTTTGTCCTTAAGAATTCAGAATTTGAAGAATTTTCTTTTTTTAACGTTAATTTTATTGATACATTTTTGATACACATAATGACCATATTCATCGTAGGGAATTTGTACCCTTACGTAATACACCTAGATTTTTTTTTCCCCCATTGCCCTCCCCTCTCTTTAATCTTTCCTCTGGGTAAAGAATTTTTTTTTTTTTTTTTTTTTTTAGAATTTTTTATTTTTATTTTATTTTATTTTTTCTTGCTTCAGAACTTTTGTTTGTTTGTTTATTTATTTTTATGGCCAGCTCAGCCTGCCCTGAGGGCAGGGCTGGCACAGCATGTGGTGCCAGGGATTGAACTGTGGTCCCTGCAGCCACCTAAGCTTTCCTAAGCAGGCGCTTTAGACCACTGAGCCGTCCTGCTGGGCCCCTGGGTAAAGTATTTTCAAAACAGATTGAAATAATCTTTCTTGGTTCTTTTCAAGTGGGATAGTTGAGCCATTATGTATTTCTTTGTGATTACAGGAGTATACATTCTTCCCCATCCCAACATTTGCTTTCTTATAAATGCAAAAATAGAATCACAGAGATATATATCACATGTTGAAAATATGTAAACATGAAGAACTGAAGAGGTTTTGTAGTTGATCAGATGGTCATTGTAGATCAATAAGTGAAGAACAGCATCGGTAAGATCAGTGTGAGTAGTCAGATCTCATTCTTGTTAGCTCTTTACCTGTGTGTACATAGGTGAGTGCAATTTGTTGGTAAGCTCGGATGACATGGAAAGACCTCCCAGCTGGTTAGTATTAGTTACCGCAGGGGGCACAAAGCTTATTAACTTTTTTGTACATCTTTCTTTGTTTGGTTTAGGAAGTATGTTTTACTTTTTTAATTAAAACTAGTAAAGTAGGAAATGAATAAATAATAGTGATAAAAAATATCCTCAAGGCACAGAACTTTGTTGCAGTCCTCCCAGTAGCCTGAGATTGAAAGTGATATTTCAAGTGTGGGCTGTCCACCAGGGATCTAGAACTTGTTGCTGTAGTTGTAAGATGATAGATAGCAGCACTGTGTTGTTAGGGGTTTCTGTGTTTATTGACCATTTGTACTCTAAATTCTTTCTGACATCTACTTCTCTTGGCACACTGCATTTAAGACTTATTTGGGATCCATGTCTATTCCTTTATGCTCCCTGTTAGATTTTGTCTTGCTATTGTTAGTTTAGGTAAGAACTGGCCTTGGATTCAGGCCATCTAGTTGCAGATCCTTCCTATCACAAGTGTATGAAAACCTGTCTTCCCGAGCCATCTCTAAAAGAGCAGTACGGTCTCAGTGTGATGCTGTGTGTCAGGATGTTTGCTGGGCACCTCGAGAGCCTGTTGCTGCTAGCACATTAATCCCATCTCTCCCATCTGCCTACATGTTAATGAGATAATTTTGGACCTTCAGTGTTCCTCTACACATATTCCAGTTCCCTCTTGCCATACACACAGTGAGCCTTTTGAGCTCTTCTCACAAGATCCTTCTCGTTCTGCAGGTCCCTTCACTGATGTTGTTACCACCAATCTGAAGCTTGGCAACCCAACTGATCGCAATGTATGTTTTAAAGTGAAGACCACAGCACCACGTAGGTACTGTGTGCGGCCCAACAGTGGGATCATTGATGCTGGGGCCTCAATCAATGTATCTGGTAAGTATGGAAACTGGAGGTCAGAGACCAGGGCCAAAAGACTCTGGAGACAGTGGGCCTTCTTAAAGCTTGGACTGTCAGTAGTGCACAGTAAGATGATAGGCTTTTCTCTGCCTTCCCCAACCTTCTGCCCTCATAAAAAAGCTTTGTGGTCCAGCTGGGGCCTGTGCCCATAATCTCAGTACTTCAGAGGCTGAGGCAGGACAGTTGCCATTCTGGATGATACACTTAGTGAGTTCAGATTCAGTCTGAACTACATACTGAGGCCTTGTCTTTTTTTTCACATTTTTAAATGTATTTAGTACAAGGTCTCACTATGTAGTTTGGACTCATAGTGATCCTCTTGTTTTCAGCACTAGGATTACAGACTTGTGCCATCATGCCTGTACTTGATTACCAGGCTCAGTGCACCCCCCTAGGGGTGTGGCATGCGGGACTTGGGATCGAACCCTGGTTCCTGTGCTGCCAAAGCAGGTGCTTAGTCCACTGGGCTATCTTGCTGGCCCTGAGACCTTGTCTTAAAAACAAAAAAACTTGATGGTCTCTGTCACTTGTTTTCCATAATTTATGCTTCTTTGTTTTTATTCTTGCAGCTTTTTGTGTCTCAAAAGAGCAAAATTAAAGTAACTTTAGATCTGACTTCAGAATAAATTTGGCTTTCACTCCCTCGAAATTAAATCTGCCCTTTGGCAATAAATTTTTTTTAAAAAGCTAAACAAACTTAATTTTAGTTTGTGGGAGAAAGCTAAATAGAGTTATTTTCTTATTTAAGCTAAATGATTTCTGACATTAAGCTCATGTCATTTCCAGTGATTGGTAACTGTACTTTATTGATTGTGAGAAATTATGGGAGATGAGGGCAAAAGGGATGGAAATACATTCATGGGTGTAAGTTTTGTGCATGTCTGAAGGCTCCCCCCCTTCTGTCTGGGAGTGCATGTATTTTTCAAAGTCCAACTTTTGAAAATAGGCTGGTGAAGTCCTCAAATTGAGAGTTGGGTTTCAGAATTAAGGAAGGGTAATATAAATTATGGGTTTGAGTTTAAATGTATTTTAAAAATGGAATAAACTTGTGGTTCATTAGAACTTCCAGACTCAAGAAGGAGCTGTAGGGAATCATGTACTTATCCTTTAAATATTAGGAGATTTAATGTCACAGAGGCTTCTGCATCATTAGAAGCTAGTCCTCATTTGAAGTGAGTACCTATCTGGCTTTTTCCATGATAGATTTTGATTGCGATATATTTGGCCATTCATTTAACACCTAGGAGAAAATGATTCACTTCTTTCGAAAGCTATAAGGTGTTTCATTATCTGATCATTTCTGCAAACTTCTATTCCCTGAGCCCCTGGGTGTCTCTCATTATGGCACACCATGCCAGCTCTCCCCTGTAGGCTCCCTTAACTTGTAAGTCCTGCTCTGGATTCTTGAAGCAGGTTCTTGTCCTTGGGCAGTTAAGAGGGTAGAAACGAGAATTGATTGAAGGTTCCTCAGTGCTGAACCTGCATATATTCTGTGTCAGATGTCATGTTCTCATCTTCCCTATGTGGGCTGCATTGTGACCTCCAGCTTACCATGGAGGAGACTTGGTGGTTGCAGGGTCACAAAGCTGGCAAGGGACGATGTTGAAGTGTGGCCCATTCTTTCTGGCTGGAGGTCCATGCCCTGTGTATTACAGTGTGCTGCAAGAAGGGGCAGTCCCCAGAGATGACATTTCTGGATCCGTGTGGCTTAAGTTTTTCTGTTAAAATTATGGAAACTGAAATCTTTTATTTTCTTTTAACACCCCCCCTCAATTTTCTTGTTCATAGCAGATTTAAGCAAGGTGTCAGTGGATAAAAATGAGCAGTACTCAAAGTAAATGTGACTATAAATAAAATACTGTTTTGTTGTGAAAGAAAAACAAAGTAAATATGAGAAAAGCAACATGGTTTTCTGAACAAAATAATCTCAATAGAGTTGTATAGGCGTGCTTTCTGGTGTTAAATATAAATATGGGCTTGTCTATTCACAGAAAGAGCATCTCTTCTTTATCAGGTTTTTAAAAAAGTAATAACTACCTCTGAGCATTTATTTTTACTTATAATTAACTACTCAAGGAAGGCTAAGATTTTGTGATTCTGGTATTCCCTTTTCAGATGAGAAAGCCAGCATAGGAAAATGTGACTGGTGAGTGACAAAGCTGGTGTGTTTGAGCCAAGAATGTTGGTTTCTGATCCAGCTCCTGCTCTTTCTGTGATCCTGCCTTGTCTCAGTAGACTTAGGGATGACCACATTTACAAGCGCCTCTGAAATGTAAATGTATTTGGGGATAAATACAGAAGTTAAATACAGAAAATGCCCATGTGTCTATAGGCCTTCCCCCAGATGAGACACATTTACATTACACATGAAGAAAGATTCCTTTGTTTTTATTTGATATTTATCTTAATAGTTGAGGGGGACTTGGACAAGGTTGGTTACCGTGTGTTTCTAGCATAACCCACCCAGCTTGGGAAAGGAGGCTACCTCCATAGGCGTCATTCACTCTGATGAGCCAAGGGGCAGCTACATCATTTACTGGATATGTAATACTGTCCTTGTCCAAAGATTCTTTTGGAGGGCCGCTGAGATAGCACAGTGATATAAAGCTCCTGCTGGGGCCCGGCGGGATGGCTCAGTGGTCTGGAGCGCCTGCTTGGGAAAGCTTGGGCAGCTTCAGGGACTGCGGTTCGATCCCCAGCACCACATGCTGCGCCAGTCCTTCCATCGGGGCAGGCTGAGCTGGCCATAAAAATGAGTGAATAAACAAAATAAAGGTTCTGAAACAAGAAAAAAAAAAGTATATAAAAAAAATAAAAATAAAAATAAAGCTCCTGCTTAGGCAAGCTTAGGCAGCCACCCTGGTACCACATGCTGTGCCAGCCCCACCCCCAGGGCAGGCTGGAGCCAGCTATCACATAAATAAATTTAAAAAAGAAAAGAAAACAAAGACTGTCTTGAAGTACAGCCACAGGATGACCCTGTAGTGAGTCAGAGTTCACAGGCTCCTTTGGGAGAGGTGTACCCAGGAGTGCATTTCTGAGGGCCACCTTTCCCTTCTCCCCTGGAGCATGCATAGCAAACTGTGGCTTTACACACTCTGTTCAAAATTCACTGGACTTGAGGTCAGGAAGCTAGAGCAGGAAGCTTAGCTCTGTTTCTTAGCCAGCAGGCTGATCTTCGTCTGACCTACTAACCTCTATAGGTTCTACTTTTCTCATTGTAGAATAGGAATAGCATTCATCTCACAGAATATATATAGGTATTACATTAATGAAAATGTGTGTGAGTGGGATTGTTTTATTCTACCAGTTTTTTAAAAAATTGGTTAGTTTTTGTTGGCATGGATAGCAATATTTGAATTACCTTTTTAGAAACAAGTTAATCATGCATTTTATTAACTGAATCTTTTTTGAAGACAATATTTTTTTCTTTAGCATAAGTATCTGTTTTATATGATGAGAATTTATAAGTAAATTTTCAAATATAATTTATAAAAATGTGACCATCAGATTGATTTAAAATACCACTAGTATTTCTCTGCTTACTGCACAGAATGTTACAACATGCTTGAAAACGACATGGTTAGTGTATTTCTTCCCTTTCTGAAAATCCTTGGGATGTGGTAGCTACTAAGACAGATTACAAATTTTTCTTCTGAAGGGAAAGGAGGGAGGGAGGGAGGGAAGAAAGGAAAGAAGCAAAGGACGACGACGACGACGACGACGACGACGACGACGACAACGACGATGATGATGATACCTGCCCATGAAGGCTGAGGTTTTTAAAGTATGCAGATCTGTTCGGATTGTGAAGAGCTGAGTTATACCTTGTAAAGCTCTTCGCACCTTTACGATTAACCTCATACTCAAGAGACCTTACATTATGCTTCAGAAGTTCAGGCTCTGACCTGTCCTGTTTTATTCAGAGCATGATAGATCACTTATTTGCTGAGTACTTTAAAAAACAAACAAAACACCTTCCTTTTATAAACTCAGGTAGTAAATTAAAGCAAGAGCTAGATAGAGGCATAGCCTAAGCTTTTTGTTACAGTGGAGTAGAATGAGTGTGGATGGTCCCTCAGCCTCATGGTTTGGAATCCATTTGGTAACCCCTGTAGGACCTGTGCATGTTGTAGGAGGCTGTGCAGTAGGTGAGGAGCCAGGTGCTCTCTGTCTGTAGTAATTGGCCCAGAGTGCTATGGTTTTGGCTTTTGCTCCTCAATACACATCACCCATTAGAGCTGGCTTTGAATTATTCAGATCTGGACCTCAGCAGAATAGGCACACTTAAGTGGAGATTGTAGAAAGGAGATTGGATTTTCCCCCCAGAGCTCTTACGTGCAAGGAAAATAAAACTTTTTGAATTAATGAATTGTTTGAGGCAGTGGGAGGTCTCTCCATTTGTTCTAGCTTTACAAAATTAAGTGTATTTTTGAACCATATGGTAGGAGAACATTTTTAAGGTAGTTTTGAAAATGTCTTTGTGGTAAACTCTTGGTGGTTTTGGAGTTTCTTTTTAATGCTGCAGTTTAATAATGAGGGAGTTTTCCATTAATATTCCAAACCACGTTCACTGGCAGATATAGCAGGTGAGGTGGTAAAATTATGGGCCCATCAAAAATACGCTTCCTGTAATACGATATTAAGTTTAATATTTTTATAACCTTCACTGAATTCTAATTTTACTACAGTAGCAAGCACGCTTCCATTTGCAGTTCAATTATGCACTTTGGTTGCTAGTGTACCAAGCAAATTAGAAATGCAAAATGTCTGTGGGAGGGGCATTGGAAAGAGTCATTAAAGATACCAATGTTTAGGTACAGATGCACTTACTGGGTACCCTGGGAATTGAAAGTGGATTAAAGACAAACACACAATTTTCCCAATGTCAGAATCTGTATTTTAAATTAGAATTCAGAGAATTAAGGAACAGTATTTATTCCTGACAGCCCTCTATAGCATTCTTTACAATAATATTTAAAGCACAAAGTTCTTCCAATAAAATCCTGAGAATGGAGAATGGACATCAGTAACTCTTCTTGGATGGAAACGGTGGTCAATTAGTGTAATTGAGCAGTGTAGCAATTGATAATTAATCCTTTTAGTCTTGCTGTCTCGGTGTAATGTAGCTCTTTGGCGGCCCTGGACCAGCCAGCCGTGTGTGCAGCTTTCTCATGATTGGTGCCAGAGCGGTAGTACACTGCATTGGAAGAGAAGACGGGTATATATCCATCAGGTGTTGGTTGCGAAACGGAATGGGGAGTTTGGGCTTCTAGGAGTTGCATTCTTCGTTGATACCATGCTTTGGAAGTGTCCGATAAACACAACCTTCTTATAGATGGTTTTCATGAGCCATTATAAGGTAAGAACAACTCACATTCATACTTAAAAGATGTCTTTAATCTTTTTCACCAAGTTAAATATGAGCTTTAAAAAAAAGATAATTATCAATAAAAATGTAGGTTAATTGTGCCTTCAAAGATTTTGGAAGTTTACTGTGGTATTTAGTTTTCTTAAAAGCAGCCCCACTTTCATTTTTTGTGAATATAACATAATTCTTCATACTTCTAAAGATCATGATTAGGAGGACTGGTCAAACACATGTAACAGACCTTGCTTAGTTGAAAGTCCCTTTAGCGCTCAGCATGCCCAAGAAGCACAAAGGCGGCTGAGTTGTGGTGCCGCCAGGAGGGATGTGCTCTTAGTTAGGCCCCTCATGCCTGTGCCCCACACCACAGCTTTGAGTCTTGTCCTGTTCACTCTTACTTAGGTCATTGCTGTACCCATTCCAGCTCTACCTCATCACAGAGGGAAGGGAGGGAAAGAAAGGGCTGCTTGGGACCTGCGTTCAAAGGGCAGTTGTTGGCAGGTGAAGAAGCATCGCCCAGGACTACCCCTGATAGAAAACAGGAGAGATGCCTCAGGTGTAAAATGGGAGCTGGGCTTGCACAGGCCTCAGGTCCCGCCGTTCTTTCTGCTGGAGCTGGTCAGGCCCCAGAAGTGTCCAACGGTGGTGTGCAGCCACAGCCAGAAAGAGCCTGTATCGAATTCCATCATTTAATTATGTGAGGTAAGGATGATGGAAAAGATTGATATTAGGGAATATAATGTAGGGCTGGGCGTGGTAATGCACACCACTAATCCCAGCATTTGGGAGGCTAAGACAGGAAGATTGCTGTGAGTTGAAGGCCGACCTAGGCTATGTAGCAAGACCCTGTCTCACAAAACCAGAGACAAGATAAAACAAGAGAAAGGTAATATAAATAAGATAAGTGAACCCTGTTATTTGACCAATGCCTGTGTACAACATACCTCATCTTCTGTTGATCCTAGAGAAAGGGTTTTAGAACATTTGTACTTCTCTGCACAGATAAATTAACTAGACTGAAGAACTTTAAGACATAATACACAAAGTGGAACATCTTACAGAAAACAACAGAGACGGCTCAGTGTTAATTTATATGGAAATAATTGAGACTTAGTTTCATTCAGGGGTATCTCAATAGGTAAGGACCTAGAAACATAAGTCATGATTTCCACATAGTGAGAATCCTAAAGGAAATATATTTTCTTGTGATAATGGTTCAGGCTTCTTTGTTTTGGACTAGAGTTGCATCACCTCACTTTGGTAGCCCTGGTGGTCTTTACCTGCCCAGGAAAACCTCTAGTTGACATTTATCTTTGTCACTGATCAATTTCAAAATAAGAGGTACTGTGAATTCATGGTGACCCCACAGATGCATTTTTGTGTGGAACAATCACTTGATGTGCAGCTTGTGTGAGATGGGAAAATCAGCGAGGTGAGAGGAGATGGGCGATGAGAAGACCATTGCTGAGAGTAGGCCCTGTGCATGACAGAGGAGAGGGAAATCTCCAGCTCTGCGAAGGACAGAGGGAAGCCAGCTGGTGGGGCAGGGAAAGAGGTGCTCTTCCTTTATACTGTCTCAGAGTACAGTCCAAGAGTTTTGAATGTGGGAAGAGTGAAAGGTACACTCACCAACCCTTGTGCACCCTGTCATGAGTTGTCCCACTCCCAATCACCATCTAGCTGGTGAAGGCAGGCATGTAGGCACGAGCCCAGCACTCTTTGAAGAGTCTCCCATGAGTTAAGTGCCTACAGCAAGACTCAGCCTGTGAAGAATTGCTGCTGGGTTACAGCTTTAGGAAACAAGGCAACTTAGGCTTCCAGGTGCTGTACCTGGGAATCCACTGGACATTCCCCTTTCTGCCCCATCCCAGCCTGAGAAACTCTTGGAGTGGGACTAAGCCCTTGGTTTTAGCAAGTCCCCAAGGTGGTTTAGGCTGCTGCAGAGGCACCCATTCTCACAGGGTCATGGCAGTAGAAGATGGTACATTGGATGTGGGTTGGGTGAGGAGTGTCAACAATAATGTATTATAAATGATGCCAAATAGGGGTGATTGGAAGGACAGAAGAGCATCCCTGCTGTAGGGTTCTAGGGATTTGGTGCATAGCTGTTGGGTTGGAAGGGAGGCTTGTCATTGGGAAATCTCAGGATGACCAGATTGTAAAGAGCTGAACTGATCTCATGCTGCTTAGTTTGCACTAGTTTTTGTTTGTGTGTTTCTAGTACGTGCTATAGTCCATAATGAATTCATTCAACATGGGAACATACATACTGCATCTTACTACTTTTTGGAAAATAGCTTTTTTTTTATGGGGAATTTTGATCTAAGGTGTTAATGAATTATGAGTACTGTTGGGGAAAGCTGAATTTCTGATTTACAGGGATTGTGAAGAGTAATTTGGATGTGAAAGACATTGTGGGAATGTTAGAAATGTTAGAAATGGGAGTGAGTGCCCAAGCTAATTATGGGCATGTAAAATATGGAAAGATACATTTCTAAGACAAAATTCTGAGATTTAAAAATATAGTGTGCTATGATGCTTACTAGACTTTTACTCTTTCGCTCTGTTACCATTATGATGCAGATAAAAATGATCTGACTTGCTAGAATTTTGTGCTGCATTTAATTAAGTCGACATTTCTCTGAAGAAGTATGTTTTAAGTAACATATATTCAAATTTCTCCTCTTTTAAAGAAAGTCTAATCTTATTGATCTAGTGTTTCCTGACCCTGAAGGCCCTTTCTTAACAGGGTCTCACTTTCACAATCTGTAATACAGCAGACATTTTATCCCAAAGTGTTAGTGTGGATGAGAAGTGACCAGTCTCCAGGCTGTCTCCTGGTAACAGGCTTCTTTTAATGTGCTATCAGCAGATATATTTTAAAAGTAGGATAGATGGTTCAGTTAAGAGGGTTTTATCATCAGTGTCTCTGGTATTCAAGTGAAATAAATTAAGTTAATGGGAAGCTCTTTTATAGCCTGCTATGGAAAAAAAAAAGTACATAATTTCTGTCATAGCTTGCATGTATGAAGCTGAAAGAACAAACGATTAACAACATTTATTCTGTCATGTTCTCATATAGCTTAGTTAATAGGGTATAGCAAATCCAATTTGACATGAGATGTTAATAGCTATCAAATACAAATTTTTTAAGTTAGGGATCTTGCTATGCAAGGTGTGGCCGAGGTATAGTCTGTGGAGCTTTGTGTTTTTTGGGAGTCATCTGACTTCACTCTGGCTTGCTGATTTGGGAGCCCATTAGCAAAGGGAAGCCAATAGACAGCAGATACCTTCTGCACTTGTTGCCACAGGGAAGGTTGAAGACCTCTTTTTATCTAGAGCTTCCTGTTACCTCTGGCAAACTGGCGCTCATCCCCAGTGAAAAAGTTTCTGCTTGACAAACCTCCCCAAGGTACTTGGGCCGCTTGTGTATATCTTAGCATATGTTTGTGCCTTAGAAGGGCAGTTGGACTTGCTGCCTTGGACTCTTTCCAGAGCTTCCCATGGGTTGTTGGCCACCACCTGTCCCCCTGCTGACACTCTTCTTTCTGCTTGCTCTGTAAGTGAATTCTGCAAAGTAAGGCGACAGTCTTTGAACATACCCTAGACTAGACTAGACAAGCATAGGCTTGGTCTCTATGTAAGAGATGTCTGTGTACTTAGAGTGCCACTCTAGCACATCCCAATCTCAAGTTTAGTTTGTGTCAGGCTCCTTTCTGTGAAACTGCATCTTTTCCCAGAGGTCTGCAGTAGAGAACCATCAGTGCATTAATTTGAATTATTCAACCAGATCATCTTCAGCTTGTGAGGCAGCTTGGTATAGAGTAACAGTGTTCAGATTTTGTGTGTGTGTGTGTGTGTGTGTGTGTGTGTGTGTGTGTGTGTGTGTGTGTGTGGAACCTCTTACATTCTTAGAAGTAAAACACCCAAAGAGCTTTTTATTTTGCTCAATATTTTTATATTAATATCTCTTATAGTAGAGGTTAAACTGAAAAAGTGAATTACTCCTTTACATGTTAGCAGTGACATAGTTAATGAAAAGTAACTATTCAAGAAATTGAGAAGTCTAGCATTATTTGACATTTTTGTACAAGTTTCTTTGATGTTTTAATAGAAGACCGGCTGGGTTTTCATATCTACTTTACATTCATTCTGATAATGTGTTGTTTTGATAAATGTGTTACTGCAGATAGAGAATTGGAAAAGTGAAAGTCTGCTTAATAACCTCTGATAATTCTAGACATTCTGCTTTGATATTATGGCTGATCTTGACAGGTAGTACTTCCATATTTAACATTTTTTTTGTAGTGCTGGATATGAAATCCAGGCCCTTACACATGCTAGACAGTGCTCTACCAGAGACCTACAGTCCCGGCTCCTTCCTTCACCTTTAGAAAAGTGTTTTCTTCATTATGTTTTTTTCTCCAGAGGGTAGTTTTTCTTTAGTCCTTAAGGCAGTGGTTCTCAACCTTTCTAATGCCGTGACCCCGCAATACAGTTCCTCATGTTGCAGTGACCCCAAACCAAAAAACTGTAATTTTGCTACAGTTATGATTCAGAATGTAAATACCTGATATGCATTGTGTTCTCATTGCTACAAATCAAACATAATTTAAACATAATGATTAATCATAAAAACAATTTTAATTATATGTTGAGAAATATTTGTTACTAATTCCAATAAATAACATTTCACCATGGCATAGCATGGGTTTAAATATGTATTTTCCGATGGCTTTAGGCGACCCCAGTGTTTTGGTCGTTCGACTCCCACCGGGGGTCGTGACCCACAGGTTGAGAACCGCTGCCTTAAGGACTTCGCTCCTTAATGATCTTTGGAGGCTGTGGGGCAGTATCAGTAGCTCTTAACTGAGGAAGGAGCGTTGGGTTCTTCAGGGCTCATGAGACTGGCTACTGACTAAATTCTCAACCACTGGGCTGGGCAGAGACAACTCATGTAGCATTATAGCTTCACGGTAGCTTGTGAAGTGTGTATGCACAAAGACACATAACTGCAGAAATGTTCTTACCTCTGGGGACCCCTACTGTGTCCAGAAGGATGACCTTCTTAATGGTTTTCTCATTGGTATGGTTTGCAGCTTTCTTTCTCATTGTTGAACATCCAGTGAACAGGCTGCATGTGGCTTATAGCCCTCTTGGGTGTGATGATTATGCTTTCATTTATCATCTTGGAAGCGGGGACCCAAGAGAGACAAGTGGCACTTTCCTAAAGGTTATTGGTGTGATATGGAGTCCTAAGCCACATATGTGAACTTTTTACATTTTGTTTCACTGAAATACATTGTGTATTGTGTTCACTTGCACTTTGAATTGATTTTGTAATACTGCCATGGATCATTTGTAAACTATTGATTAGCTAGGTTGTATAGATCTTTCGAATGTTGACACAGTTCATCATATAATATTTTAAAAAGCACATTTGGGCTGGCAAGATAGCCCAGCAGATTAAGCACTTGCTTAGGCAAGCACAGGGACTGAGATTGGATCCTTAGCACCACATGCTGTGTTAGCCCCGCCCCTGGTCACACTGAGCCAGCTACCAAGACTAGGCATGGTGGCCCATGCCTATAATTCCAGCGCTGGGGAGGCTGAAAACAGGAGGATCACTACAAGTGTAAACTGTGTAGTGAGACTCTGTGCCAAATACATTAAAAAAAAAAAAAAAAAATTAAAAGCACATTCAGGGGCTGGGGAGATAGCTCCATGGCACAAGTGCCTGCCTGGCAAGTGCAAGGTTGTGAGTTTGAACCCCAGACCTGCAGAAAAAGAAGGGGGGGGAGCACATTCATTATTATTCCTACTGATCTCATTGGGAAAATACTTATTTTTATTTATTTATTTTGTGGTGCTGGGGTTCAAACTCAAGACCTCATTTATACTTGGCAAGTGACCTACACTGACCTCCATTTCCAGCCAGAAGAGTTTTAAGGACTGGGAAAACTATGACACTTGGTAACATATACAAGTTTTCCACTATTACAATTTTGGCTAGAAAGCCTGGGTTTTAATGTTGGTGGCAAGCACCACAGATTGTTTTCCTTGAAGTGACAAGCTTATTTCATTTACAAGAGAATGTGTGCCACATGCCAGAGTAACCAGACTTTGTCAGTTGTTTATTCAAAGGAGGGTTTTCCATGGGATACAGCTACCTGATGTTTCTTAACACAACATTTGGATTCACAGGGTAACAGAGTGTTATTTCATTGTGAAGATATTAAAGATGTGTTCTAAAGGTCTGAATTTAGTAAAACTAATACTTTTCTTCAGCAAAGATACATATGTTTTTTCTTTTTTGCCTTTTTGAGAAAGGGCCTCACTATATAGTTCAGGCTGGCCTTGAGCTCACTTTTGTAGTCCAGGCTGGTCTCGAACTTGCACTGATCCTCCTGCCTCAGCCTCCCAAGTGCTGGGATTACAGGTGTGTGTCACCACGCCCAGAAAATAGCAAAGATATTCTTGAGTGAAACTTGCTTTAAAAAACTGTGTGGTGGTACATAGTACGCTGGCATTAAGTACCATTTGCTTCCATAGCCTTAATCTTTGCTAAGATGCCACTGTTGTCAGCGTATCAGCACAGCAGCAAAGGCATGTAACACCTGGGCATTATTTTGACCATATTTTTTTTTACCTGACCTGGGGCAGTGGCCAGACCCCCAGTCTGCTGATTACACATTGAGAATCTGTGTTTCAGTAATCTGAGTGGAGTCAGAGCTGAGCTGGAACCCTGATTCTATTACTTAACTTAGTGGCCATTAGGCTGCTCACTTAACTTCCCAGGTCTTTGTCATTTCATCTAGAAAATAGAGACAGGAGTTTCTTTGATGGACTGTTGAGAGGACTGAATGGAAGGACCAAAGAAACAATGCCTTTGTTATTAGTAGCTTGAACCTAGTAGGTACTAGTAAAGGTTATTTTCCTTCCTTTCCTTCTTGGGGCATGATGAAAGTATTGGTTTGATGATAGTGGGTGGTGGCGGAGAGATAGCTAAAAGAGTCAGGCTTTCACTGTGGGGCATGCCTAGGACCCTGGAGAGTTTGGGATAGAGTACACTTAGCTATTCTCATTTGCACTGCTTGAAAAGGGGAGAAGAACAAAAAGGGGGTCACACAACTTCCTGAGGCAACTGTTGCAGTCCCTGTCAGAATTCTTTTTCCCAGACTGAAGAATGCAAATTTTTCTGTCCAAGCTGCAATCCTATAATCCTTTATTTTAAAAATGAATTTTATTCTAGCAGTAATGTGAAGATTGTGTTCAAGTTCAGAAAAAGGTTGATAATCATTGTTTAAGAAAGTTTACAGTGCATGTGGAACAGAAGGGTTGCTTAGTGTGTAGTATATATTTTCATTGGGGGTGGGGAAGAAAATCTGGTGGAAATTGCACTTTGAGAACAGTCAGGGTTTTGACCAGCCAGTCTGGTCCTTTGTCCCAGAGGTTAAAAGTTGGACCCAGGTCTGTACTGATACTTTGGGTCCATCTATAGGCAAGCATTCCCAAGCTTAGTGATCCCAGATGAGTCCATTACATTCTCATTTTATCACCACTAGCAAGCCCTCTTCTCTTAGAGCAACTTTGCCTTTATACCTGCGAAAATAAGATTCCAAGCAGAGGGTCCTTACGTTTTGCTGTGACCTTTTGTTTCTTCTACACAAAATACTATTCAGATTTAGGGCTGGGGAGATAGCTCAGTAGAATAAGTGCTTGCCTAGCAAGTGCAAGGACATGAGTTCAATCCCTGATTCTGAAAAAAAAAAAGCACACCACAACTATTTAGATTTTGTGTTCCTAGAAGGAGCATTCTTGTTTCACTGCATAAACTTGATACCATGCATATGTAAGACCTAAGTGAATAGAAGGGTTGCTTTCAAACATTTGTTGAATTTTTTCCTCAAGAAGTCTTTTAGCGGAGCCTCTTGTAGGTCTGAATACTCAGGTGTGTCGTGGCAGCAGTGCTGCCTGGTAACTAGGTACATCCAAGCATTTCCAACCAGGTGTCTTGTCAGACCTTTATGAACTTTCTGTGCCAACAAGGTGGAAGAATTCCTGCCTCCAACATGGATGGAAGAAAATGGATGTTTCTATTTCCTGCCGTGCATGGTTCCATAAGTTCTACCATGGAGCCTAGGTGCACAGCATAAATCCAGATCATATTAGATTGAAGTGCTGCTTGATCACAGAGTTTTGACGCCTTATTTCGCTGCTTCCTAACCTTGTGATCTGGAGCAAGCTTTACTTTGTGGAGTCCAGACTCTTTATGCATACCCTAAGCTAAAGATACTTCCCATTTACCTGCTTCAGGGATGGCTGGCTGTAAGGCTTTAGAGGAAGCACCTGGGAAACTCCTAAGATAAATTTCAGGTCAGAACACTGGTGGGCACCAGATAGGAGAGGTCGAGGAATGTTTGCTGGTGGGAAGGCCTGACAGTGTCAGAGGGTTCACCGTTGGTTTTTCATGCTCCCACCAGGAGCATGAACTTGCCACACAGACTGCGTGGTTGGAGCTTGTGCTCCTCAGTGGGGCAACCTCAGACATGTTGTTAACGTCTTTGTGCTTTAGCTTATTGAAAAGCAGGCTTCAGAGTAACACTTCACATCCCCACTCACCCACCCACTCACCCACCCATGCACACAGTAATACCAAACTTTTAAGGGTTAAGTGAGGAAATAATAGACCTAAGGAACAGAACTCAAGTCAGGTGTGGCAGCACACACCTGTAATGTGGGCATTGAGAGAAGCTGAGGCAAGACTACAAGTTCAAGACCACCTGGGCAAAGTTAGTGAGACCCTATTTTAAAATAAAATCGGAAAGGCAGGGATTGTAACGCAGTGGTAGAGCACCACTGAGTTCAGTCCACAACAGAGAAAAACAACAGCAAAAAACAGCTCAGCTTCTGGCATGTGGAAGCAGCCAGTCCGTGTTAGCACTTGTGGTCAGGGCTACAGTCTTTCCCTGCATGCGAAGTTCTTTTCAGGGAAATTGGCTGGGTGTGTGATTTAACCAAAGTCTTGCAACGTGACATTTTAGAGCCTCTGTTGCTTAACAGAAGTAATTCCTAGTTACCCCAGGAACCCATCAGTGTAGTGCAAGCAACTCATCAGTAGGATTTCAAGATTCTTCTAGGAGCTTAGGAAGAAAAGGGGCAGTGTGTAAGTTGATAAGTTTTGTTTTGTTTTGTTTCTTTACCTGCTCTGTGAATGCTCTGCTTGTGTTCATTCTCTGGCATTCTGTTCTTTCAGTACAGTTGTATTTCAAGCATTATCTTGATTAGCTGTGTGGGAAATGGGATGCAGGAAAGTTCAAACAGCTCTTTAAATGTCTTGTGTTATTCTGTTTTAGTTCCTGAAAAGATCATTCAAAGCTATGTTTTCTTGAGCAAAATAGGCATGTGGTATTTCTGCCTGGCATTCCTGTTCTGCAGGGCATGTGTTTATGTTTGGGTTGCAGGCACTCGAGACCAGGGAACTAGAACCAGGAAAGCTGAGTCCTCAGCCCTTCTCCCACTTCTGCCCGTACCTGCTTTCTCACCTTGGGCAAGGCCCCCTATGTTTTTGGGCCTTAGGCTGGTGACCTTCAAGGTGGAAATATCATCTCTTCTTGCTTCCTTCACAAGGCATGTGGGTGGGGTGCTTTACCTCACAGCATAAGTATTAGTGACTAGCATAACAAGGGGCACTGATAACCAAGCTCTGACCCTCCTAATGAAATATTTTCTTTCTCAGTGATGTTACAGCCTTTCGATTATGATCCCAATGAGAAAAGTAAACACAAGTTTATGGTTCAGTCTATGTTTGCTCCAACTGACACTTCTGATATGGAAGCAGTAGTAAGTACTGAATGCTTGTTATTTTTTTCAGTAATAGTAACAAAAAAACACTTAGGTACAGAATTGTGGGTGCATGCATTTCAAAATTGCTTACAGGGGAATGGCTTTTCAGTTTTATATTTTATGATTTTTCTAAACTTTGATGAATAGTTTTAACATTTTGTAAAGTTTTCTAGAATATTTTTTTCTAATCTGTATAAATTCAATTTGCTTTAGCAGTGTCTCACCCTGGTGGATTGTATCTTGAGTGACTGGGGACTGTTCCTTTCTTCCTCCCTCCTGTTTCCCAGAAAAGAGAACTTGTCATTGTTGAGAATGTTTCCTGCCTTGTGAGCCACTCTCCCAAAGCCAAAAAGATGAGAGCCCTTTGCACCTTGTACTTCCTTTACCCCTTTTAGTTGTGGTTCTAAGTGTGGTTCTTTTTGCTTTCTCATTTGTGGTGCTGCGGTCCTTGTGTGGAAGGGAAGTGCTATCTCTACCACTGAACTACAGCTCCAGACCAATTCTTTTTAATTTTTTAACCCTAATCCCTTCCCTGCATAAATATAGGTCTGACTGTTCCCTAATTTAGTAAAATTAGGTTAACTTCATTGTAAGAAATTAAATAGGCAATTTTATTGATATTTCTGGTAAAAGAGGGATTATAATGGAAATTCTCCCCAACCCAAGCTTTTGAATAAACACAAACATTCTGGTGCTGAGTGAATGATGGTCTGCAACCTTCCAAAACAGTGGCAGCATCAAGGCCAGGGTGCCTGGTCCTCCCCATCCAGGAAAAGAGGGCAGGTTTGACTCTTCCTACTTTCTCCATGTCCAGCCCAGCTAGAGACCCCCGTTATACCAGAGATGCATACAGATTTGGGTTAGTGTTACACTGTGCTGTTGTTTTCATCTTTCCAAGTTTTATTTTTAAGAGCTGTCTCATGTGGGGCACATCTTCATGCACTAGTGTCTCTGCTCAGCTTTTTCTCTCAGTCTTAGAAAAGCATAACTGACCATCTTACTGAGGTTCCCTGTGAGGACAGAAAATGAAGAGCAAGGCTGGTGTTTTGAAGTTGAGGGAGATCAATGACAACTGATTGACCGTTTCCTAAGAATGAACACTAAGGCATCCTCCTTTCTCTTACTTCTGGAACATGTGTCACTTGGTGTTAATCTATGTGATCAAATAAGCATAGGTACAAAGTAGGTAATATCCAAGAGTGTTTTTTCTGGCTTATAGAGCAAGACATACTGAAAAGTGCAAGAGCTGGGTCATCTTGATTTGGAAGTTGAGTTCTGCCTTCTGCCAACATGGTGGCCTTGAGCAGGTTTCGAAAACACTTGAAGTTTTAGTTATCTGTGTAATGAAGATAGAAATTCAGCTCACATTGCTATGAGAATTAATGTGATGTTTGTAAATTCCTGACCCAGTGTCTTTCTTTATCATAATGTCATTTGAGGGTCATTTCACTTTCTACTGTGATTATCTTTATAATAAAAATTCTTTTTGTACAAAAATATATTGTAGAAAAATTTGGAAGTATACGATTGAACAAAAGCTAAAACTAATAGTGACCTATAATTTTTCATCCTAGACCTAATCAGTATTAGAGCCTCGTGCTTGTTTTTGACATATATTTTTATTTTTCCTTGGTGTACATAGTGCAGTAACCACTCAGTTTAACCGAGGTTGTCCGTTTGTTACCATTTTGCCCCATCTGCTTTCTTTCTATCATACACTTTTCTGCAGAGCCATTTACATGCAGGATGCAGAACTCATGACACGTCACCCCTGAGTACTTGAGAATAAGAACAGTCTCTTACAGAGCCATACTCTGTTAGCATAATCAAGAAAATGAGCTTTAATTCACTGTTATTATCTAATAGAAAAATCCATGGTAGACACTTTTCAGTTTCTCAGAAAATGGCCTTTAGTTCTTATTGTAACAGAGGGTCTCTTCCCTTTTTGTTTTTCACAGCCTTGAAGTTTTTAGAATATAAGCCAGTTTACTTATAGAAAATCTAATGTTCTGGATTCATCTGATTATCTCCTCATGATTAAATCTAAGTTAAATGTTTTTAGGAAGAATATTCTCTAGTTTACATGGCTTCATCATATCAGAATGCATTTCATGCTCAAGGTTGTCCCTTTGGTAGTGATGTCATTTGATTACTTGTCTTGGTGGTCTCTAATAGATTGTTCAGTGACAAAATTAAGAAATTATTATTATTATTATTATTATTTTTTTTTTTTTTGTCTTTTTGAGACAGGGTCTCGTAATGCAGTTCAGACTGGCCTTGCACTCACTTTTGTAGCCCAGGCTGGTCTCGAACTCACACCAGTCCTCCTGCCTCAGCCTCCCAAGTGCTGTGATTACAGGCGTGCGCCACCACGCCCGGCAAGAAATTATAAGTAGTTGTCACAGATCTGATACCTTGTAAATACTCTGCTCACTTGCAGTCTGTCATGGAGTAGCATTGACATCTAGTGATGGCCTTGGCTTTTTGAGGTACACACATGTGTACGTATCCACTGGAACATGAGTTTTAGTGTAGTTTGCAGTTTTCTTAATAATCTGCAGTCCTCTATGTAATTGAATGTGCTTCATTGTTATTTGAGTGACAGCATGCTATTCCATTGAATGGCTCTGCCTTAGTTGTGTGGCAGTCCCCAGTGTCAGACACATAAGTTTGATTCTTGGGTTTGGTGTATTGCTGCTCTGGCTCCCTCTTCTTGGATGGTTTTGGGGAGGATATAGAGGGGTGTGCTCCTTCTCTGTATTGTAACCTGTTATGCTGGTCGGTAGTTCTAAGAATACCCTGAAGTCCCCTCCTGCACTGCTGGAAGGAGAGGACAGTCAAGGGGCAGGTGCTTCACCACCAGCAGACTGGAAGGAGTGGGTATGGGCTCCCCAGGCAGAGGTCAGCCATGACACAGCCAGAATGGTAGGGAATGGCTTGCACTAGTTGCTACACTCCTCTGTTAATTGGCAAGACGGTTCTAAAACCACGCCCAGGTGGTACCTTCTTAAGACTCAGAAGGATGTGCCCTCAAAGGAAACTCCATTTTTGAAGGAGAGCAGTTACTCTGCTTTCTGGGCATGATGTTAAAGGTCCCACCTGCTCCCATGGCCCTCACTGTTCCTGTGCTTCCCACAGACCAGTGATGTGAGACAAATGGGAAGATGGGAGAAGTCAGGCAGCAGGGCTTGGGGAATGTGAAGTGTGATAAATATTCAGGAAAGCGCGTATATTTAATCATGTCATGTTAAAAAATTGAAATCTCAGCAGACTTAAGTTCTTTATTTGATATACATCAGGGCCTTCTCATTAAGAGTATTTTTCTGAAATTGTCAGTTTTAGTTGGAAAATTATTCTTCCAGCAGCTTTATAATATCCTGATTATTAAATTTAAATTGTTTTAGTGGAAGGAGGCAAAACCGGAAGACCTTATGGATTCAAAACTTAGATGTGTGTTTGAATTGCCAGCAGAAAATGATAAACCAGTAAGTATGTTTATCGTTAACAGTAATTGAATGTTGCAAGCTTATGCTTATTTGCATACCATCTCCTGCAAAACCAAGATGTAAGTTGGCAAATTATTTTCCTTCCTCTAATGTATGTGTGAAGAAAAAAATTAGCTGAAATCAACAAATAAGTAGGCCTTTATGAAATCAGCCTTCGGAAGTGTTGTAGAAAGATGACTTAATTGAAAGTTTTCCCCTTGAAAAGTGCAGCCTGTTGGCTGCTATAATGTCAGAAATGGCAAAGTGCTGCTTGGGCTTGACAGAGTGTTAGGCTGGGCGAGACCAAAACAGGGACTCGGTCGCCTTTGTGTACTAGACAGATGGCAAGTGCTTGGGTCTGTTTACTGACTGCTTTTTCCCTCAGTGCCACCTCTCCCTTCTTCCTTTTTCTCACCTACCTCTTCGGTCAGAAACTACTTTTAGATATGATATCTTTTTTTTTTTTCATACAGGGTCTCAGACAGCTCAGACTTGTGGTGTTCTTCCTATCTTAGCCTCCCTAGTGTGGGATTACTGGAATGTGCCACCATGCCTAGTTCTAGATAAAGATTTGTAAACCTCAATGCTAGCAATGTTTTGGGCTGACTCACTCTTTGTGCTGTGGGGTGCAGAGCAGGGTACTTGCCTTCTATAGCACTAGTAGCACCCCCATTGTAACAACCTGAAATGCCTGTGAACTGGCTGCATGTGTGCTGCTGCTCCTAGCAGTCAGTTTTTTTTTTTTTTCTGTGTGAGATCAGAGGTGAACTGGCCTTTGCCTTTGCTGTGACCAATTGCAGAGATGAACTGTAGTTGAAATGTTCATGGACCTCTTCAGTCTAGTCAAAAAGATTAAAAAAACTCAAGGAGTTTCAAAATCCATGAAGAATATGAAGCTGTTTTGGCCATAAGTAGTTGGAGTTGAGACATGGAAATGCTCAAGCTTTCTAGTAACTTAGTCCACAATGACTTCCAGTAATGCTGTAGATTTGCGTCAAAATTGTAGTACCTTCTTCTTTTAACTGACTACTGTTGTTACTTTATGTCTTTGAATGGGCAGTAGTGTCTCCCAGTCTTCACAATGTTTATTTTGCCAAGGGAAAGTCAGTTGGAAGTGAAATACTTGAATCCCCGTCTCTCAGCGCTGTGACAGGTGGACCTGATAGCCTGGGGCCTTTCCTTCTGGGGCTTCTCTCTGCAAAGTGAAGGATAAAGCCAAGATGTCTCATTTTTTCAGTTGTTACTCAGCTTCCTCAGATAGCAACTGTCACATACTTTGTCCCCAACACTTGAGCATTTCCATGCTGTGTTACAGCATAGCCTCTGCAGGGAACTGAGAAGTGTGTGTGGCTGCCTAGACTGAAGCACAGCACTGTGGAGAACTTGTTTCACCTTCATCCCTGCTTCTTAATTCTAAGCTGGTGAGATAAATCACCCCATTAGTGCTCTCCCCAGCCTCCCACACCCTCCCATCCAGATCCTCATGGTGACAGTAATTTGTGGCTGATAATTCGCCTGAGCTTGCACAGTTACAGTATGCTAATTTTTACATGGCAGGAATTTGATAGTGCAGTATGCATCAGCCTTTTATTTTTGAAATATTAGTCTCAGCCCAACTTCATTATTTGCCCTTTTTCATGATTTCTAGGGCCCAGCTGCTTTATCTGGATTAGTTGATAGCAGATAAAGAGACCCGCTTTGAAAATAAACGTGTTTTACCATATGGTTGAAATATTACTATGTATGGTGTTTACTGAGAAATACTTTGCGTTAAAGATTCTTTTTTTACATAGTTGATGATATTTGGGCTTTCATTTACTTCTGAACAGCATGATGTAGAAATAAATAAAATTATATCTACAACTGCATCAAAGACAGAAACACCATCAGTGTCTAAATCTCTGACTTCCTCCCTGGATGACACTGAAGTTAAGAAGGTGATGGAAGAATGTAAGAGGCTACAAGCTGAGGTCCAGAGACTTCGGGAGGAGAACAAGCAGTTCAAGGTAATGGTCATTTATTTTTCCCTGTGCAACAAAAAAGATCATTTTTACTAGGCTTTTTGGAGGGAAAATTGATGGACTTCTAAATTTGAAGGCTTTTTAATTTTGCTTTGTTTTTCTTTCCCTGGGGAGAAATTTCTGTAGCTTTCATCAGGTTCTCTAGAGGGTTCTTGAATCCCCCCACATTAAGAACCGTTGTGATTGGGCAAAGATTTCACAACTTCTATAACTTTTGTCCTTTTAAAAACAAGGGGGGAAAAAACCTCAAAAGAGCAACTCTTGCACCTCCGCTAGTATAATTTTAAAAAGTAGCGGCAGTTATTTTGAACATTCATTTTCAAACCTCACTCTGTCTCCTTTACATGGATGGAACATGCTCTATTCTTACATTGGTGTAATTCTGAATATTGATGCTTTAATAGGCCTGAGCAGCAATGTTCTTGCAGCTGCTTATGGTCATGGGACTGAAAAGGCCAAGCTGGTCTGGTAAAGGGAAGTATAGTGGATGAAGGAGAAGCTGGGTTCTGTAGTTGGTGAGGAGGAGCTGGCACAGTGTGTCGGATGGCAGTGGGTGGTAAGGGCAGCAGGTGATACTTGTAGAGCTTGGAGACCTGGGGTAGAAACTATGATTCATAAGTTTAAACTGGCTCCCAGACTGTACCAGTCACAGCAAACACAGACTGAAGACTTTGGACATGGTTCCATTATGCTCTGCAAATAAGCAACTGAGTCCTGAGTGAGGAAGGAGCTTTTGGAAGCTACTGAGAAGACAACCTGAGGTCCCTCTTTTCTTTCACCTGTGCCCCTCAGTACTGCTAGCTATCACTTCGGAATACTGATCTAAGAAGGGTCCTCCTGGGTTCACTACCTTTTAAGGAAAAAGCTGTTCAGGGGTTCAACCAGCTTCTTTGCATTCTCAGCCATATCCAGCCCCATGGACAGGCTACGGGAAAAGAGAGAGAGACAGAAATGATTACAGTCCCTATGAAAATATCCCACAGGGAGGGCAGATGGCAAGGAAGGTCCATCCTTTCGCTCATCTCTTGCGAACTTCTGCAGTATCCAAGTACTGGATAAATCTGAAAGGAACAAAGGAAAGAGCAGTAAGTCCTCCTGGTATGTGAGGTTCAGGGTTCATCAGATGGGTTAGTTAGCAAGAGGTATGGCTGCAGAGGGAAGTCTGGGAACGTCAGAAAGATCTTCCTACTGGCCCTGTTTGGGGATGTGGGCGCAGACCAGAGTTTATGGGACGTGACCTTAAAAGTCTGCAGAGTAGCAAGGTATTCAGGCAGTACAAGGTAAGTGGGCAACAGAGTAGAAACGAAGAAAGAAGTTTCTGCTTCTTATCCATCTGTGGTTGTGGGGCAAGATGTGTTTAGGTATATATGTGTAAGAAAAAGCAGTGGCACTCCTTTCATGAGATGCATGCATGAGGTGGAAAATACTTGGAGTGCATGAAAGTCAGTGTCATTTGGTCCAGCAGTCTGCATGTATTTCTCAAGTACCCATCACATATAAAGCTCTGCATTTGGAAGCTTCAAGTCCCCTACTTTGTAGTTTCTTATGATTTTCCCTTGCATGTTTTAGGAAATACCTATGATTGTAACACTTATTGATAGTTTGATTGGCTTAGCCTGTTCATTTGAGGCAGGAAGGACAGAAGATTGGGGTTGGATATAGGAAGAGAGGTGCAGGCCAGAAAGTAGATACAGCTGAGGTTGTAAAGAATTTGGTGAACCTCTGAAGAGCTTTTTTCCATAATGGTGGGGAACCCAGAAGGACCCTAAATTAATATTCTGAAGTGGTAGCTAGCAGTACTGAGTAGGAGAGGTGAAAAAAAAAGAGGGGTCTCTGGTTATCCTTTCAGTAACCTCCAAAAGCTCCCTCCTCTCTCATGACTCAGTTGCTTATTTGGAGAACAAATGTGTCATTTTATGCTTGATTTCTAATATATGTGTTTGCTTCCCTAGGAAGAAGATGGACTTCGGATGAGGAAGACAGTGCAAAGCCACAGTCACATGGCAGCACTTGCTGCAACTGGGAAGGAAGAAGGGCTTAGTACTCGGTTACTGGCTCTGGTGGTTCTGTTCTTTATTGTTGGTGTCATTATAGGGAAGATTGCCTTGTAAAGGCAGCATGCAAAGGATGGCAGATTGGATTGATGGATCCACCATATCATGGAGTTTAAATTTATCATAACCATGTGTAAAAAGAAATTAACGTATGATGACATTTCACAGGTCCTGCCTTTAAATTACCCCTCCCTGCGCGTGCACACACACAAATGTACACACAAATATAACAATCTTTTAGAAAGTTAAAAATGTTTAGTGAATGAGGAGAAATGAATGATCTCTGTTAATAATAAGGGAAATGTGATTAATGCCATGAGGGCATATTATAACTCATTGATAGACCTTGGTACATGTTTCTGGATTACCTTTTAAAACAAGACACTCTTCCTCACCGGTGGGTGCTGGCCTGTGGGAGCTGGAGCACAGTGCAGTAGGGTGTGCAGCAGTGTCCACAGCTCCCCCGTGAGACCCACTCCCACCCAGACTGCTTTTCCTTGTCTTCAGTTCTGTGCAAGCCATTGGTTCCCTGGGACTGATGAAAAGCAGCAGAAGCCGAAAAGCATTGTGCCCTGGCAGCATGGAGGTGCCTGTCTGGAGGAGAGGTGCAGCTCCATCGACCCAGCGCCTTGGAAATCAAAGTCTGTGCTTTGTTCTCTTGAAGGGACCAAGCTAAATGACCTTTGGTTCATGTAGAGACTGAACTGCTATTTGAGATGTTTAATGCATATTTAACTTATTTAATGTATTTCATCTCATGTATTTTTAAGTACAGTTAATACTGCGACCTAAACCTCATCTGTGCTACAGAGACCCCCGGTGGCTGGGGCTGTTGGGGCTCTGTCTCTGGAGGCCTGGGGTGTTAGGGGGTGGTCATCTAGAGCAGAGAACATCCGCCAGTGTTCTGGGTGTCACTACCAGCTGTCGCAGGGAGGAGCAGTCAACTCTGGGTCCTCTGTTTTAATGGAGAAGACCAGCCAGTCTTCTAGGTTTGTCCCTCACCTAGTAACCACCATACAGGCCTAGCCTGTCCTGATTCCCCATTGGCCCTGACTGAGGGCAGAAGAGCTGGGCAGCAGAGTGAGAGAGCTCGTGGGTGGGGTGGGTGGCCAGGGCAGGAGGGCTCCTCGGCGAAGTCCATCTAGTGGTAATGGAGAGTCTGACTGTGAAGTAATTTTATGCCATAAAAGACCAATCCAATTCTGTTCAACTATGTAGCATCTTAAAAAGAAAATAAAACTCCAAAAATCAAGAACTCTTCTGTCATTTTGTCACATTGCTATATGGGGGAATTAATTTATTATTTTGCCATTGGAAATTTGATTTTAAAATGAGCTCCAGTAAGAAACATGTTTAATGATTTAACTGTACACATGCATACATACATATACATATGTATGTGTGCATGTATGTATAATTTTATTTTATTTTGGGGGGGTTGGCTTCAAATGACTGTATGAAAAATAAAACTGCTGAAACCTCTGTACCTGGTTCCCTTGCCCTTCCCTGCCCTCCTTCCTTCCATAAAATGTGTCCCCACTGTGGCCAGGAAGCTATGCCAGAGAGCAGTGGTAACTGGGTGCCTGTCCTTGGTGTGCATTGTGCACGCATTTTAGAGAACAAGTTCTTGGCAAGATGAAGGCATTTGTAGCAGTCATGGCCTCGAGCTGTGTAGCTCTTTAGCCTGGCCCTCGACGAGCTGGGCCACGGACCTTGAGCCTGGCCAAGTGGGGCTGTTGCCCATCTGAGTCAGTACTATAGCTGGAAGCAGGCCTGCTTTTCACCAAGCACCTTGCTTGGGTAGAGCTGAGCATACGGGTGAGGAGGGCCACCCTGTTACAGATGCCAGGATCATCTCCATGTGGCTTAGGAAGGGCAAGGAAAGAAAGGGGTTGGCAGGTGCCTTGGGTCATTTAATTTAAAGCACGTAGACTGAAGTTTGCCAGTGGGAAATGCTGCCCCACAGTTGGCTTCTGCAGCTTTCTTTCCAGGGGGCTTTGCGAGGAGGGTGGTTCCAAGGACCTCCCACAGTACCTGGGGTGCACAACAGCCTGGTATGTGGATCTGCAAACTTAAATGACAGGGCCGCTTTGTCATAAAATACCGTACATAAGGCCAGCCAGCTGGTGTGATTTAGAGTGCCTAGGAGGCCACTGTTTGGGTCTTGGAAGGTGATTTAATGTTCTATGTAAGGAAAGGTACTCAGCTAGGATGCGGGGATTTCAGCTGCAGCAAAAACAACAGAAAACAAAAAAAATTCAATGTGCAGAGACGAAGTAGAATCATCCTTTTAAGTTGATTTTGCTCTGCATTCTGTTCTCCTTGTAGAGATTAGAACTTGCTGAACACATCTTTGCGCTGCTTCTTGGCTTTTGTTTTAGTCTTAAGCCAGTCTTGCTGTGTAGTTCACACTAGCTTTAAACTCATGGAGCCGGGCTGTCCTCAGGCTTGTGGCCACCCTCCTGCCTCACCCTCCCCAAGTGCTGGGAGTACAGGGGTGCACACCATGCCCTTGAAGCTGTTCTTGGGAAAATGAAGCGCCAGAGGGAGAGAAGCAGGGTCATTTGGGGAATGTGGGTTACTCTGAGTCATCTTGGAAGCAGAATGTGCCAGAGAGGATGTGTGTGGAGTAGGTGCTCACTTTTGGGGGCTGGGAGTGAGAGCAGAGAGACACAACGTATGATGGATGTCTTTTTCTGGAATGACCAAAGAAGGAAACCTGAGGGGCAAAGTGGAGGTGGACGTGGTCCCTTGTGGCAATCTGTTCACAGTCTAGAGAAGGCAGGTGGGGGCATGGAAGGGGGGGGCAGGGCCCCTGGCAAGCACGGGCCAAGAGGTGGCCTGAGGGACCTACCCATGGACACTGGTCCTGCAGCACCTCTGTTGGTGCTCTGGATTAAGGAACACCAGTCCGTGTGCTCGCGGAAGCAGTAAGAGAGCTCTGCAAATTTTTATTGAATTTTTAAATTGGTAATTTAAACTCTCTTGGTATGATACAAAGTGCCTATTAAAGACCATGGACTACATTATTTGTGGGTGTGGGGAGATGGCATTAGCTTTTCTTTGTTTGCATGTTTTTCCTCTCTAGTCTTTTAAACTGCTGGCACTAGCAGTAATAAATATTGATAACATCAAAATTGATTTTTACCATTGGACAGTTTATGCTTAGAGAGACAGCTTGTACCTACCTAACACCGAAGGGGGGGAAATGAAGAACCTCCAATGATCCATGAAAACCTATACGCTTTCAAACAAATCCTAGGAGCAGCATTGCTATCGCCAGATATCAGTGCCCAGCTTGCAGGCTGTGGAGTCAGATACAGCTGAATGGAGTGCAAGCTCACAGCTAAATAGCCCTTCAAATTAATTTGAAAACAAGCTGTGTATGCATGTGTGCGTGTGTGTAGTCTATGTACCATATGTAAGTAGCTTGACAGTTTTCAAATGGTGCCCATATTTTTGCCCACAAATCTCTATTTGCAAACTCAGAATCCATGCCAAAATCCAGCACCATTTGTTATTTTCAGCTTTTTCTCAAAAGAACTGGCCAATGTACAAATTTCTGATTATGGTTTATGAAACCCTTGGTTTAAAAAAATAAGACATAATGGCCTGGGCCTCTTACTTCACCTTAACACCTCTGAGTTCCAGTTTGCCTTCCCAGCGGTGTGGAGACCAGTACTCCCCTACTGGCAGTGCCACTCCTGCCTCCTGCTGGGCCTGTCTGACTTGAAGGCGGAGAATGAGGTGAAATGCTGGAATTAATTGAAAGGTATTTCTCAGAGGAAAGTTCTCTCAATCACACATGGAGCCATGCTTGCTGTTGCCCAGGATGAATGCTTTCTGAGGTGCACGGAAATGGAATTGTGTTCAGAGAGGCCCCAGAGAGTGTGGATGGATGGGTGCAGTTTCCAGGCCCACGAGTCCCTAGAGGACAGCCATCTCTCTGGGAGCACAGTGCAGTGCTGGGGTCACATGTCCCAACCAAGGCAGCTTCCTCAGGGCGCCGTGGCCTGTTGGGCTTTGGATTGTTGCTTTTCCCCTGCTCAGACAGAGCCGCTGTGATTGAAAAAGAAAAGAAAAAAACACCTTTCCAAGGAAATGGCTGTGTCAGTGCCGCCACTGCCGGTGCAGAACATCTTGGATACAAGTGTGCCCTGAGCTCAGACCCTGTGACGGCCCCTCCCCAGGCAGCGTGTCAGCCCTGCAGAGGAAGTGAAGGCTCCTGCAGGGTAAGCGGGGCCTGAATCTACAGCCTCCGTGCAGGGCTCCATGCGCAGACCCTCAGAACCCTAAAGCTCACTGGAGGAATGAGCGGCCCTCGTCGCCGCCCACCCTGCAGCTTTTCTGGGTTGGTTTCCACGCAAGAGCAGAGACAGAGTGAGGGCCCAGTTCAGATGCCCCTTCCTTCCCTTTTGGAAGCTGAACTCTCTTCAGACAGTGAAGAAATGAGCCTTTTCCATTTTCTCACTGCCTCGATCCACATCTCTGCCTAATGCTCCTGGGAATGAATTTGGGGACTTTAGAAAGAAAATTACCAGCCTGGCTCTGTGAGGTGATGATGGGAATGCTTTATACAGAGCTTGTAAATTAAACGTGAATGAGAGCAGTTCATTAAAACTGGCATTACAGAAATGACCTGCTGAGGTTTCAAAACAGGCAAGCTGCTGGTGTCTCAGTCCTCTTCCGGAATTAGTGCTTCACTTCTCCAGGAAATCATCGGAGAGGGCAAGTGATGGAAGATGGCCCTAAGAGTCAGGCTAGGGAGGCGGGACTCGAGCTGCGGCGCCCCTGCTCAGGTCTCTGTGCTTTTGGTGCACAGGGGTCAGTAGTCGACAAAGTACTGAGGCACACAGAGGTCACCCACCTGGTGCTGTGGGACCCAGACCTGGAGTTGGTAGCCATGTATTCAACACTTATAAATAGAGGTTTCATTTCAGTTTCTTCCCATTACAGAGGTATCTTGAAAAATGTGAAAGACGAGTACACACAAGCAGCCATGTGTTACAGCTAAAAGCGAAACCAGTGGAGGTAGATGAGTTGTCTCAAATATAATTATTTTAGATTTTTTTCCTTAATAGAATTAATTTATTAGAAAATGTCTGCATCAAATCCGTAGAAAGGAAGAAAAAGCAACAAAAGTACGGCTATTATCCAACTTGCCATAAATATTTGCAATTATGATACCTTGGAATGTTGCCATGATATGGATTGCTCTGATTAAAAGATGTCAGTTGAATAAAACTGCTGTGGGAGCATCATTTGCTGTTGCTAGATAAATGCTCATGTTTATTTTTAAACCAGGAAACATTGATCCTGTAACAATGCCCTATTACAGTTGCTTTATTACACCACAGGGCTGATGTGGATTTAATCATTTGGCTAATGGATGTGGGTGTGGGGCGGATGGTTGCTCCCTGTCCTGCTCTCCTGCCTGCATTCTGATGAGCCTCAGGAGCTTGGCCCTGGCTTCCCCAGGCGGGCACGGGCAGAGAGCAGTGTTTCTCTCGTACCCAAAGCCACGTCTGGCTGGAAGAAAATGGGTCCCTGTTACATTTTGTTTCCCTTCAGAAAACACCAACTAAGGGAGACAAATCAGATCTTTTAACAAAATCTCATTAAGGCTTAGTGCTAACAAGAACGCAGAGCTTTTTATGACTTAAGATGATAAATTAGTGTGCATGCTTTACACATTGACTCTGGCTTTCCTTGTAATACAAAGACCCAGTTCTTTTTATGAATGGGCTGCCTTCATTCCCATCTTTCTTTTGTTTTTCAGATGAAAACTAAATTCAGCTGTTAGCCTTCTAGTGCAACATTCATTAAATTTTTTCCCATTGAATCTTTTACATGGATTGAAAAGTCAGAATTTATTGTCTGTACTACTGAGACCACATGTACAAAGAACTGCCTTTTGCTTTTCATGACTCAATATTTAGCATTTAATGAATACCGCCTATATGTTACAATACTATATGAGGAGTGAGAAATTAATCAGTGGAAGTGACTGGCTTTTTATTTCTTTTTCTTTGTTCATTTTCATTTGTAAGCAGCCTAAGTTTGGTGATTCAGGCTCATACAAAGAGAAAAAAAACTGCCAAATGCATTTGGTTGTCATTCCCCCCCCCCCTCGCTCCCTCCCTCACTCCTCCTGCCTAAGACAATTTATAAACTGGTGCCGTTTGGAACTTACTATGAGAAACTCAAAATGATCTATTTAAACAGTCCCTTCGCTGAAAGAAGTTTCAATAATGCATGCAATTCCTACCCTGCTTTCCATTTTTCTCCTTGTCCTAAAAAAAAAAAAAAAATCTGCAGCTTATGATGTGTGCATTTATCCTGACTTCAACATGTGTTCATGTTTTAGGAACTGACAATTCCTGGATGGCTTAGAATACGTTCGTTTTCATGTTTCTTTTATGTATTTTAAGTTGTATTTCCTGATTTGAGACAGAACTCATTTTAAAAGTGGATTCAGGAAAAGACTTTATCACCATCCATTTGAGTTAGCTGGTATGCAATAGGTTCGTGGTTTTCTAGCCTGATTTACTTTTCCTGGAGGGAAGAGATGCATTTCTGCAATGTCCAGATTGAAAGAACATTGACAGCATGTTCTTACATGCCCTGTATCAGTCTGATGACACCTACCCTGCCAATGCATAAACTTTTGTATGAGCTGTCTCCGTATTGTGTTCAATAAATTCTGTGCTCTGAATATATTTAAAGGATGCTTCAGTGTAAAATTATTTTAAGTGGATGGCTTAAGAGTATTTAGATACGCTTTGGAGAATGTACTGAGAGCCCATTGCTCTGCTCTCATTGTTTCTTAGGAATATCAAATTGGATTTAAGGAAAATAACAGATATTTTGCATCAGAAAACAGATTTAAGAGATGACTTAGGCCAGCTCCCTCATTTTACTGATGAAGAAACTTCACTCAAGAGCTTAAGCACAAGCACCACTTGTGTTCCAGTGGGGGAGGCAGCAGTCACTGATTTACAAAGTAACCACTGGTGTAAATTGCTTCCAACTCCGCAAGGTGAGGTGGCTTCTGTGTTTAAGTAGCGGTTGACAATTCTCCATCTTGTAGTATTTTGTTACAAATACATTACTGAACAGTTTCAACTTCTTTCAGAAAAAATAACCTGGACAAATGGTTATTTCTTTTAAATGGATTTCATATAAGACCACAGGATACCCAGGACCAAGTCATTTCTCTTCCAATACCAAACCCATGTGTTTTCTCCAGATAGTCCAAATTTTTCATTTCTTTTTTGATCTCCAAAGATGCTGAGAAATTATGCTCGCGTGTGTCTGTATAACCTTGTGTTCTTGTCAATCACCAGCACAGAGCTCTGCTTGCTTGGTATGCATGTTCTTTTATTCTCTTCTCTCTTCTCTTCTCTTCTCTTCTCTTCTCTTCTCTTCTCTTCTCTTCTCTTCTCTTCTCTTCTCTTCTCTTCTCTTCTCTTCTCTTCTCTTCTCTTCTCTTCTCTTCTCTTCTCTTCTCTTCTCTTTCCCCTCCCCTCTCTTTTCTCTCCTTGCTCTCCTCTCTCTCTCTCTCTCTCTCTCTCTCTCTCTCTCTCTCTCTCTCTCTCTCTCTCTCTCTTGGTGGTAGTAGAGACTGAACCAGGATCTTCACAGTGAGCTACATCCCCAGCCCTTTTACTTCTGACACAAGATCTTGCTGACTCACAAAGTTACCCCCTCTGAGCTTGAATTTGTGACCCTCCTGCCTTAGTCTCCAGCTGAGCTACACTTACAGGCAGCCATAATTCCTAGCTGTATGTTGCCTTTTTGACTTGGAAATATGCCTTGAAGATCATTTCCTGTCAGCGGGCATAGTGCAGCTGTCATTCTGGGTGGTTTTGGCTTTCCTTAGAATGTAGTGCTCACAGTTGACTTCACCAGCTAAGGTGCCTGGAAGCAGTTTCTAGTCTTGACAGCAGCAGAGAGAGCTGCAGGATATACCCTTGCCAATGAGCAAGAGTATCATTAGAGCAGTTTCTAGAAAAGAGGTGACTGGATCAAAGGCTATCTGCATTTCAAATGTTGTCAGATGGTTTCTCCTGCTCCCAAAGGAGGATGTAGCAGCTCCTAGGATCTTGGGACTTCTGCCTATTCCCTGGGTGGCATTTTGCACTGCCTACATTTTAATCCTCACTCATCTTGATTTTAGTTTGCACTTCTTTCCATAAAATTGAGCAGCTATTTACTAAAGACTTTTTGACAATCCACTATTTGACAATCCATAGAGACCTACAGTGTGGTAAGGTCGAGGGACAAAGACAGAGGGACAGAGGGAAGAGTCTGGGGCCATAGGTCATAGAGGCAGAAAGAGGAATCGACATTTTAATCACAGGAAAACTACTTTCAGCTAAGTAGAACTAGATGCGATTGGAGGAAGTAAATGCTACGGCAGGCTGCTAGTGCTCCGGGGGCTGACCTGCTGCCACTGTCACAGCTGAACGTGTTTGTTAACTTTGCATTCCTGGAGGTCTTTCTGACCTTGTGGTTCACAGGGGACACCAACAGAGCGAAGCTCCTGGGATGGCGACTGTAAGGGGGGCTGTCTTCAAAGTGTCAGGATCTAAGCTGTGAACAACAGTTCCCTTAGCTACAATAGAAGGAGCTGTTCTGAAGAAGTAACCACACAGCTTCACCATTAGTGCAGTGGAATAAACCTGCTGCCTGAGAATTTGCCCGGGGTCCTGTAATGGGAGTGGCATGTCCCATTAGAACCTCAAAATACTCTCTGAAATTGCACTTATTGTCCAGGCTTTCTTTTTTTCAAGTAAGGCTTCTGTTTCTGTTTTCTCTGCAATGTTCGACCGCTAAAATCACTTCAAAGAAGAAAAAGAGGGTAAAAATGTTGGAGAAACACAATATTAGTGGTATGGACATTTTGAAAAATGTACCTCTGTGCTACTTCAAAAGTGTTAGGAAAATGTTTAGGAAGGCAGGAGGCTCTTTAAAGTCAAGCCGAGACCCGCTGGACGTTTAACTCTTGCGTAGTCATGCTATCAGTCCTAAGAGCTGTTCCCAACTACAGAAAGTAGTGTCCCTTAGTGACGAGGAAACCTCCCACTAATGCTCACTTAGCCAGTGCCTGAGGAACTGCTGGTGGCCTCTGGCCAGGGCCCTATCCTTTTTTGCTTTTTGTTCCCCACTTCCCATAAATGTAGATACCTAGGCTGTGAACCCTTTGCAGTACCCCCACCCTGCGCCACCCCGTGATGGCTGTTTTGCAGCACTGGGGGCGGGACCTGCTCAGGAGGCAAGAACTCTACTGCAGAGTCGTGCTTCCCAGCCCCTGTGTTTCCCCTGGCTTTTGCTCACTGGCTGTGCCTGCCTACTCTGTGAGCCACTGTTCCTCCATCTCCCATCCTCAAGCATCTGAAACTCCTCTCACCAGAGCCTGCCCTTTACTGGATTGGAAACAGTTTTAGAGGAAGTTTTAGGTTTTGATTCAGGGATGATAGAGGACCTTCATGTCATCCAAATAATATAAAGGAAATATTATAGCTGCCAACCTGCTAGAGGTCCAACATGCCAAGTTTGTGGCCTCCCAAACTACAGGATGAAGTCTAAGGAACAATAGAGGTTAGGAGCAGGAAATTTCTGCTGGAGGGAAGAAAGCTTCAAAGACAGAGGGGAGCCTGCAAGGTGGGGTACTCACAAACCCACTTTGGGGAAGCTTTGTGGGGTAAAATCTCAAAGTGGGTGGAAGGCAAGACAGAACTATGGGCAAATAATGAGAGTACAAGGATAATATCTTGGTGTCATCCTTGGTAGTACTGACCCAGTGGGGAAGCAGTCACTGAGCAAGTGTACAAGGACCAACAAAGTCTTCCCTTGGAACATTGGGTCAGGGACAATTCCTGGGCTCCTCCCAGGTGATCGGTGCCTATTTGGAGTATCGGTCATCCTTTATCCCTAGGGAAGCCGTCTTCTGTCTTGAGGCGTGGCCCCTGAGGTATGTGTCTGCTCCTCCATCTGCAGTGTATTCCCTTCCTGTGCATGGGCTCTGCTGCGGGTCTCGCCTTGTCTGACCGTGTGCAGTATTTCTGACTAGCTTAGCTATCTGTAACATTTCCCCCAGTGAAGAAGTACCCTTAAGTGTGTTGAGGGGGAAGGGACAATGACTGCTCTGGCTACTTCAGGCTGAAGGAGGTCCTAGTTGTGATACAGTTGTGATTGGCAGTCAGAAACATTCTAGAGAGTATTTAAAGGCACTGAAGAGATGCCAGGCATTTTTATCTTGGATAGCCTTAAGTGGGGCAGAGACAAAGCCAAACAAACAGTTAAATATGCTTGAACCGAATAATAATAGCAACAAGATTATTATGAATACAACCAATAAAAGTTGCTATAGCCTCCCATAAAGAGAATAAGGAGAAGGTCCAGGGAATTTCAGAGTCTGACTTGGCGTTAACCTATTGTTTAATGTCTTGAACAGCCATCAAGATATTAGCAGAAGGATCAGGAATGTGTACACAACATCCAGCCTTTACAATTGCACAAATATCCTCTTGTGCTATTGTTAGAATGTCTAATACCATTTGATTTTGGAGGATGGCTTTCTTCATTAATTTTACTTTTTTTTTATTCAGGAGAGAGAGACCAGGCATGTTGTCATTTAAAGCCCATTGAGCAGAGGTAGTCAAGGCCTTGATGTATTACATGATATCCTCTAATCCTAGAGAAGGGTTCAAGATAGAAGTTAGATGATCACTACCTGTGAAACACATTTCTAGACCATTGATGGCTTAGACGAGGTACGTTGGCAGGTTTGTAAATACTTTTCACACTCCTGCCTGTAACCACTCAAGTGCCACTGTGCAGCATTCTATCCATCCAGGGGGTGGTCAGGGCCAGAGATGGGACCATTGAGTGCCATCGGGGACTTCCTATCTACTTTTAGGGTGACTAAACCAGTCTGTTGCCAAGCACTCTCTACCCTATAAAGTTACAGTGTGTATATAGTACTTGGAAGATGTCTCTCACACACATGTAGAATAACAGTAATTTTTGTTCTCAGAATGAAGGACCTTTCTATTAAGTTGTCCTATAGTTGGAGCTAACCACATACAATCATCATCAGTATAAATATTGACTTTCTGTCCTAACTGATTATAAAGTGCTGGTCAGAGCTATAAGTGCTGCTAGCTGTGCACTAGTCCCAAGGGCAAGAAAGGAAATGTAGGTGTCTGATGTAGAGCCACTACTGCATACCCTGCTTTCCTTGTCCCATTTTCCATGAAGGAGCTGTTGTCACAGAAGAGGGTCAAATCAGGGTCATAAAGGGGTATGTCTAATAAGTCTTTTCTGGCGGTCTATGAATGGAGACAGACCTGCAGCAGTGGAGAGGAGCACCCGATGTGAAGGGTTGCAGTAGCTGGTGGTGAGTTCTGAGGGCTGAGTTGTCCCACATGAGAGAGCGAGTGGCTAGAAACTATCTTGAAGAAGGGCCAACTGAAACCATAACCCAGAGTGGCTTGTAGTTCCATCAAGTGACTCCAAGCTGGGCTGGAGTCAGACCTACGGAAGGTATGTTGATGGCTGCAGGCCAAATGAGTCTGTTCTCAGCCAGAAGGTACAGGCCCACTAAGATTATCCACTACCCCCTTCCTCCCAAAAGATACTGCTGGTTTGTTGGGATAAATCAACAGGTATCAGGACTCATCTTCACATGCTGTCTACCAGGGACAGCAGAGGCATATATGGAAGTGAGTCTGTCTTTCTTTCTTTCCCTCTATTTTTTTTCAGTGATTTTGTTTGTATTCTTTAATTTTTTTTCCTTCCATTATTTGGTCATGGGCTAGGGAGATAGCTCAGGGGAAAAAGTGCATACCTGGTAAGCACAAAGTCCTGAATCTGATCCCTGATACCATCAAAAAAAAAAAAAAAAAAAAAAAAAAAAAAAAAAAAAAAAAAAAAAAAAAAAAA
>PVJA010000578.1:0-19481 GCA_004027025.1 Myocastor coypus | reverse complement strand
GCATTACTTTGAGACAATTCTTCTTCTTCCACTTCTCTATTTTAAATTTTAACCTGAGACTAAAAGTGAAATATTAAGGAGTTATATACTGCATATAATCTTCTGGTTTGTTTTAGATTCTTAAATATACAACCACAAATCCAGTGCATATAGTTAAAGGGGAGAATTTAGGAGCTAGCTCAGTTTGTCCTTTTCTAGGCTGTGTTTGATGCTATTGTCATTGCTGGTGGTATCGCTATAGTCCAAAGTGACATACATGTTTGAAATAGCTGTTCTTCCTGGTATTCCAAGACTGAGATTGATTAAGGATCATGGAAGATACTGTGTCACAGTGCCAAAGAACACCTGAGCCAAACAGATAGCACCTTCTCATCCCCAACAAATTGAAACGGTAGGATTGTACAACAGACTCAAAACTCCAAAACCAACTAACCTGGAACATAACTCAGAGAAGGAGTCAATTCCTGAGGATTAAAAATACTATCAATGAAGCTATCTACTATAGGTAACTTATAAATTTCACTTCAGGAATTAAAAAGGAAAGAAAATGAAAAGACACTTAAAGAAGATGCAGCCCCAGATATCCAGTTCACCAAAAGCAAACCCAGCGGGCAGTAAGGTGAGACAATCCAAAAGCCATCTCTCTGAAGTAGTAACAACAAAGCAATTGAATGAAGCTCTCAAAAACAATCAAGTCAGAAATAATTTCTCACATACTTGCAGAGGTGATGTCCATAGTGAAAATCATGCATAGTGACAGATACAGACAAAAAGAAGAGGAAGGAGGAGGAGGAGGAGGAGGAGAGGAAGAAGAAGAAGAAGAAGAAGAAGAAGAAGAAGAAGAAGAAGAAGAAGAAGAAGAAAGAAAGAAAGAAAGAAAGAAGAAGGAGGAGGAGGAGGACAAAGAGGAAAAAGAGGAGGAGGAGCTTAAGAAAATGATGGAAACCATAAATGGTCAACATGGGAAAGAATTTTTTTCCCTTGGCTGGCTAAGGCTGCCTTAAGGGCAGGTATGGTAAGGCATGTGGAGCTTGGGATTGAACTGCAGTTCCCTGTGCCTACAGCATGGAAAGAAATAGAATCTATAAAGCAGATAGAAGCAGATATCCAGGAGAATACAAATTTCTGTTGAAAATGTTCAAAGCAGATTAAACCAGTCTGAGGACAGGATCTCAGATATAAAGACGAGCTTATCATTAGTGATCAGGAAATGAAAGATTTAAAAATAATAAGACACCATGAGAAATCAATCCAGCAGCTATTAGATGAGGCAAAGAAGAATAATTTAAGATTGATTTGAGTCAGTGAAAAAGTAGGCAGCAGCATAAATGATATTAAAAAACTGACATCATGGCAGAAAACTTCCCTGCTAGAGAAAAAGAATTTGACATACAGTAAGTGAGGCATATAGAATGTCAGTTATCCACAGTAAAAAAAAGAATCTATAGCCAAGAATATCAGAGTAAATATTCCAGAAATTCAACACAATAAAACCTTGAAAGCTGTTAGAGAAAAGAAATAAATCACCTATAAAGGAAAGCCTATCAGAATCACAACTTTTTTGAGTGTTTGAGCACAAACCCTCAAGTCAAGGACAGCTTGGAGTGAAGTATTTCAAGTTCTAAAGAAAACTAACCTTCAACTTAGAGTGATGGACCCTTCAAAACTGTCCATTAAAACTGATGGAGAAATGAGATACTTCCACAAAAACGAAGATCTGAGAAAATTTGATGTTTGGTATGACCACCAGACACCCCAAAATATTCTGAAGGACATTGTAGAAAGAGACAAGAAGAACAATAATACTGTGAACCCCAACAAAGGGAATCCATCAGGCAAAGCAAAGAGTTAAGTTGTGGGGGTTAAAGAGTTAAAAGAGGAAGAGCCAACAACATGCAAATAACATGGCCAGTGAGATAGCTCAGTGAACTAAATGCCTATGTAGGCAAGCACGGGAACTGGGTTTGATCGCTGGCACCACATGCCATACCAGTCCCATCCCTGGGCATGCTAAGCCAGCTATCAAGATGGTACAGTGGCTTATTTCTGTAATCCCAGCACTGGGGAGTCTCAACATAGGAGGGTCACTATGAGTCCAGGTTGTGTAGTGAGACTGTGTACCAAATACATACAATTAAAAAAAAAAAGAAAACATTACAAAGGTAAGTCAGTACATGTCAGTTATAACCATCAGTGCTAATGGTCTCAATTCACCAATCAAAAGAAACAGGCTGGCAGAATGGGTCATTCTTGATCCAACAATATGCTGCATACAAGAAACACATTTAAAAAAGAACTTTAAAGGAGGAGTAGCTATTCTGTTTGCAGACAAAGTACATTTTGACCCAAGACTGATTAGGAGAGAACAGGCCAGTCACTACATCCTTATAAAGGGAAATCCAAGAGGAAGAGATAGCAATTGTAAGTTTATATGCAACAACTACCAGAGCAACCAACTATATAAAACAAATACTAATAGGAGTAAAAAATCAAACAAGCACCATTACAGTTCTGTTGGGGGCTCTCAATACACCACTGCCATAAAAGGATCAACTAGACAAAAAAGCCAACAGTGATATAGTAGAACTGAACCAAAATTTTTAACAAATGGAATTAGCAGATATCTCCAAGTGTTTAATCCCACAACATCAGAATACACGTTCTTCTTAGCTCCACACAGTATGTTCTTCAAAATAGATCACACACAAGCTCAAAGAACATGAAGTGCAAAGGATGATCCCATGCATATCATCAAACCATAGTGCAATGAAAGTGACAATCAATGGCAAAAGAAACCATGAAAACTTATTAAACACATGGAAATTAAGTAGCATCCTCCTGAATAACCAAGGGGTAACGGATGAAATTAAGGAATTAGTTCCTACTATTAAATGATAATGTACTAGAACTTATGGGACACAAAGAAAGCAATTCTAAGAGGGAAATTTATAGCAGTAAATACCCATAACAGGAAAAGAGAAAGTACAAATAAGCAACTTAAATGTAAAGCTCAAACTTCTAGAAAAAGAAGAACACCTTCAATAAAACAAAAACTTATATGAGGGAGGATGTCCTGAAGATCAGAGCAGAAGACATTTTGCAGACTTCTGCAATATGAATGCAGAATTCATGATTGCAGATTCATGAATGAATCAATGAATCTAAAAGTTACTTCTTTGAAAGACTAAATAAAATTAACAAATCTATATCCAACCTTATTTTTTTAAAAAGGAAAATAAAGATAAATCCATGCAATTAAGAATAAAAATAGGGCCGGCCAAATATCTCAGTGGACTAAAGTGCCTGCTTAGGCAAGCACTAGGGGACAGGGGTTTGACCCCATGCCATGCTGCCCCACCCCCACATGCTGAGAAGGTGATTGAGACTGGGCGTGGTAGTGTGCATCTATAATTCCAACACTTGGGAGGCTGAAAACGGGAGGATCACTGAGTCTGATCTGTGTAGTGAGACCCTGTAGACCCTGTACTAAATACATTAAAAGAAAAGAATGAAAAAAGTGAAATCACGACCCTACAGAAATCCAAATGATCTTTACCTATTTTGAAAACTTGTATTCAAGTAAAATGGAAGATGCAAAAGAAATGGATAGATTCCTAGATACATATGAATTACCAAAGCTGAATCAAGAAGATATAAAACTCTTTTTTTTTTTTTTTTTTTTTTTTTTTTTGAGACAGGGTCTCGCTATGCAGTTGAGACTGGTCCTGAGCTCACTTTTGTAGCCCAGGCTGGTCTCGAACTCGCACCAATCCTCCTGCCTCAGCCTCCCGAGTGCTGGGATTACAGGCGTGAGCCACCACGCCCGGCTAAAACTCTTAAATAAACCAGTATCAGTCAATAAAATTGAAGATATAAATTTATTTATTTATTTATTTATTTTGTCTTTTTTGAGACAGGGTTTAGCTATGCAGTTCAGGCTGGCCTTGAGCTGACTTTTGTAGCCCAGGCTGGTCTCTTGAACTCACATGGATCCTCCTGCCTCAGCCTCCCAAGTGCTGAGATTATAGGCATGCACTGTCATGCCTGGCTTGAAGATATAATTTAAAAGTTACCAACAAAGAAAAGTCCAGGCCTTGATGGATTCCTGCTGAATTTTACAAGAAATTTAGAAAAGACCTAGAACCACTACTTCTCAAACTCCTTAATGAAATTTAAAGGGAAGCAATACTCCCAGATGCATTCTTGGAAGCAAGCATTACCCTGATTCCAAAACTGGAGAAACACCCAACTAAGAGAGAGAATTCCTCTCTCAATAAGATACTGGCAAACAGAATGCATCAAATCATCAAGAAGATTATATGCCATGACTAAGTGGGATTTATCCCAGACATGCAAGGATGGTTCAACATAAATAAATCAATAAATGTAATATATACGTACCATATCAACAGAACCAAGGACAAAAATCATAAGTATTTCAGTAGATGCAGGAAAAGCTTTTGACCAGCTAATGTCCATTTATGATAAAAGAACTACAGTAAATCAATAGATCATTTTTACATCAATCTCATAAAAGTCATCGATGACAAACTAACAGCCAACATCATACTAAATGGACAAAAATAAAAAGCCTTCAATCTAAAATCAGGAACAAGACAAGGATGCCCACTGTCTCTGCTCTTATTCAGTATAGTCCTGTAAACGTTAGCCTGAGCAATTAGACTAGGGAAAGCAATAAAAGCAATAATGATAGGAAAGGCAGTAGTTAAATTATTATTTTTTATGTTTTGTATTTATTTAATGGGCAATAATAATCATCTCAGAACTCTTTCTCTTCATCAGATGTTTGATCCCCTTGCAAATTCTTTGGTCTTCAAACTTGAACATGGACCCTCATTTTATCAATTATGGGATTTTCATGTTAGATGGTATTCTGTAGCTATTCTTTTCTTTTCTTTCTTTCTTCTTTTTCTTTTCTTTATATGGGGTCTCACTATGCAGCTCTGACTCATAATGACCCTCCTGTTTCCTGCATGTCTTCTTCTAAAGAAAACTGAACCCAACCCAAACTTTTATGAAAGCCAGTCTCTTTGCTAAAAGGAACAGTGCACTTTTGTATATGACTAAACTGAGCAAAGTATTCTCTCAGTTCATTCGCCACCACCATCCAGGGAATTTTCCTGACAAAAACAACTGGACAGTTAACACCCACACACAGCACCATGGAACCCCTCATGATGGAGTCAGTCATCTTTAATCTAGCAGTACTTAAAGTATTACTTGTAGATGACATGCTATTCTACATAGAAGACCCCAAAAACTCCACTAAAAAGCTGCTAGCTTTTTTTTTTTTTTTTTTCCAGTATGGGAGACCAAACTTGTGGCCTTAAGCCTGCCAGTCAGGTGCTGATGTCACTCAGCTGTCTCCTTGGTCCTAGCAGAACAATTTATAACAGCTAAATCTTGGAAACAACCCAAAAGCCATCAACTGAGGAATGGATAAAGAAGATATGATCTTTTTTTATATAATGGAGTACTACTTAACCATAAAGAAGGATAAATAAGAGACTTATAGGTAAATGTGTGCAATTTGAGGCCACACTCATAAGTGAAATAAACCAGATGCACACGTGTAAACATTGTATTGTCTTCCCAGTGTGAAAAGCTGAAAGAGCAAATAAGATCCCAGATGTACAATACGTATTGTGAAATGGGAAGACTAATCCTCAGTCACAAACCTGGGCTGGGAAACTGAAGTTGTCAGAAAGCACTTGTGCAAAAAGATGTGGACTGAGGACAGAGTGGTCCACGTCAGTTGGGATGGCTGGCTGTGAGGATTTTCAAAGGCAAAAGGAAAGTGGGAATCTATGTAGAGGGATACAGAAGAAGGGATCATTCAAATCTAACACTGAAAAACAACTTGCATCTTCTGGAATCTGAGAAAGGAGAGTGTGGGTTAGGTTTCCTTGGACGGATTGGACTACTGCTTTCTTGCCAATCTGAGGTCCCCTTCCCCTCCTCCTCCTCCTCCTCCTGCTCCTTCTTCTTCTTCTTCTTCTTCTTCTTCTTCTTCTTCTTCTTCTTCTTCTTCTTCTTCTTCTTCTTCTTCTTCTTCTTCTTCTTCTTCTTCTTCTTCTCTCTCTCTCTCTCTCTCTCTCTCTTTCTCTCTCTCTCTCTCTCTCTGATATAGGGTCTTGCTATGCACCTTGGACTAGTAGTGATCCTCCTGTCTCAGCCTACCCAGCGCTGGGATTATAGGCATGTGCCACCATGCCTGGTTCTAGTAACCAGTACGAAGCACTTTGGGTTCCAGGGCAGTGCAGCATGTGGTACCAGGGATTGAACCTGTGTCCTTGCACTTGTCAGGGACAAGTTCTTAAACTGCTGAGCTATCTCACCAATCCCTGGTTTATCTCTTTGTAGTCCACAACAAAAGTGAGCATTTTCTCTTGCTCTCTTTGGTTTTTCTCCTTGGCTTCTTCCTGGCCCCGATAAAAAAATACTGAAGAGGCAATTTCGACTGAAGTAGCAAGTGTGCTACCTGGAGCAAAAGCTGTCTTCTGCAAGATTTTCCTAATACCTGGGGTTTACTGGGTAGTGAATTTGTCTTTAGCAACAATCTGTCCTGCTATCGAATTAGAAGCTAGGGATGTCTATTTTATCCATGCCTCCCATAAATGATATAAAAGGGTAGAGGTTTTCCTCACCTTTCCCTTGATGAATAGTTGAAAATTTAAAATTACATAAGGGCTTACTTCTCATTCTTTTTAGACCTCCAAGAATATACATCTGGAAATATCTCCCGTTCCAGTGTCCCATCTGGCTGGTGGGCGAGTGGGGGGTCTCCTCTGGGGTCCCTTGGGCTGTGGTAGAGACTCTGTTCTTTTGGCTGCCTGCCTTCTGACCTCTTGGAATGAAGCTAACATTCATCTCTAAATGTGACAGCAGCTTGTAGTGCTGCTTATCTCTTGCTACAGCTCAATGTTTGGCTTAAGCATAACATTACACCTTTCCATTCTAGTTTAGAGGCCCGAACGAGCCCTTTAAAACCTTCCACGTGTTTACTGGGGCTGTGGGAAGTCTTCCTGGATCTTCTCTGGCCTTTCCTAGGCCGCGAGGAGGAAGAGACGCATGAACAGGGATAGTCCCATGTTGCTATTCACTGCCATGGGGCTTATCTTTACATTTTTAAATACAAAAAGAATGATTTCTTAATGCAAAAGACACCTGAGCATAAGGTCATTCTGAGCACTTTCTCTTTCTTCCACGCAATTGTAGCTGTGAAATCGTATCATAGTGAGTACTTCCCTCTGCATTCCACTTTGGCCCTAGCAGGTAGGCGGGCATGCATGGGTGCAGAAAAATATTAAATCATTCTTCCTCAAGAATGTGTGAGAAGTGTAAATCACTTCTCTGAGAGCTGCTTTTCTGCACGAAAGCCAGTGTTTAAGAGTGCATTCCAAAGAGGTAAGAGATTTTGACAGTGAATCTCCTACCTGAAAATGCAAGAGAAAGAGTTGGGGTCCCTTTAATTTCCTCGTGATTTTCATGTCCTCAAGGCAACTCCTGAGGTAACCAACTCCAGGACAGGCAGCTGCCGTCTGGAAAGAAACCAGAAGGTGGGTTCGGTTAGACTTGCCACCGGCTGATGACCCCCACTTTTCTTAGGGACTCAAATGTCTCACCGCAGCAGGTGCTTCTAAAAGTACATGTTACAACTGATTGCAGGTGTAGCCGTTGCTTTACAGAAGGAAGCGCTGCTAGCAAAACCAGTAATCAAGCAACCGGAACCACTGCTTTCCACTGCTTTGGAAAGGAATCAGGAGAACCTCGAGGGCAAATTGGAGCACTTTTCAGCCTGCAAAAGAAATCATCCCTACAGACAGAGAGCATCACATCAGTGGCTTGGAGAAGTTCTGCCCTAGACCCAAGGGTGAAGAACCTTCTAACACACTTGTATTATCTCCCTAGGCAGTCTTCCTTAGCAGCAAGACGAGGCTATTCTTCCAAGTTCAACCTAGAGCTTCCGTGCTTCTGAAGCTCCCAAGTTAAGCTTATCCCCATTATTCAGCTACCCCAATCTATGTGCTAGTAAAGGCCGAGTTATCAGTTTCCTACATGCAAAGAAACTTCTCCACAAAAGGCAAACAGTTGTTACAAGCTTCTTCAGCTTCACCTCCTGTAGAGAGGAGTGGTCCATCTACGAGAAGGTTCCAAAATTAACTTCCACTGAGTTACAGGAAGAACTTACAGGGAGTTTCTCACCTACTAGTGAGAGAAAATGATAGATAAGTGGGAATTTTTCTGCTGGTGGCCCAGTTAAGCTGTTGAGACCTACCTTCCACTCAGGGACCTTTGGGTATCTGCAAGAGTCACCCTCGCCCTGACTCCTCAGATGTCCTCTCAGTTTTCACTGAGATGCACCTTGAACAGCCTCCAGCTGAGGGTCTGGTCAACATTCCATTGGCCATTGTCTTCGATGCGGATTCACCAGAGGGTGCTAGGAAATCTGTCTTCTGCTTTAGGAGTGGCCATTGCTCTAGAGCATTTAGCTGGCTGGCGGGGTAACCACTGCTTGTTAAAGCTCTACAAAGGATAGATAAAAGCCTGGGCTAAATATGAGATTTCATAAAAAGACCCATTTTACAGAATTTTATACCAAGTCCACTAGGGGGCATTGGTACATTGCTTTTTCCTAGTGCATCTAGGGAATGATAAACAATGAAATGCAACATATACAAAACAGGAATACAAGACCTTGGCCCTAAAAACAAATCATAATATTTCCCATATTCTGAACTTATATTTATCATCATTTTAAACAAAGAACAATGCATAGAAGAGACAAGGCATAAGCAATTGACAAAAACAAAGCATACAGTTCAAGGCATAAGCAATGGATAAAGGCAAAAATGTCCTTCTTTCTTTTTCTGGTACTGGAAATCAAACTCATGACCTTACACTTCCAAGTCAGCCAGGTGCTTGTGCTACTCAGCTATATCTCCTTCAGAGGACCATTGTTGAATACTTACCTGTGCCACAATCCAGAATCTATGAAACACAAGCAAACTCATACCTCCATCCAAGCATCTTGGTGTGAACCTGCAGAATGTTACAGGCATGATACAGGACCTCCAAATAATCTAAATAATATAAGGGAAATATTGTGCTTCCATCCTGCTACATATCCAATATACCAAGTTTGTGGCCCCCAAAACCAAAGAAGAATTTTAAGGAACAACAGAGGTTAAGAAAAAAAACAAGACAAAACAAATGAACCAACAGAGGTTAAGAGCAAGATAAATTTACTAGGGGGAAAGAAAGCTTCTGTTTAGGAGAGACAGAACAGGAGCCTGGAATGGGGGTTACCCATTGTCACAGCTTTGTAGGGTAAAATCATGAGGTGGGTGTAAAGTGAGAGAAAATTATGATCAACTAATAAGAGTGCAATTATAGTCACTTAGGTAGTACTGACCCAGTGGGGAAGCAGTCACTGAGCAAGTGTCCAAGGACCAACAAAGCTTCTCTTGGAAGGCTGGGTCAGGGACACTTCCTGGGCTCCTCCCAGGTGATTGGTGCCTATCTGGAGTATCGATCATCTTTTATCCCTAGGGAAGCCTGTAGGTGTAGCCATTCTGTCTTCTGTCTTGAGGCGTGGCCCCTGAGGAATGTGCCTGCCATCTTCAGTGTATTCCCTTCCTGTGCATGAGCTCTGCTGCGGGTCTTACCTTGTCTGACCATGTGCAGTATTTCTGACTAGCTTAGCTATCTGTAAGAATGTTATTATTTGATTTGGTATTGTTATTTATTTATTTTTATACCAGGGCATTTTATGTGTGTAATTTAAAACATTTGTCATTTTATTAGTACGTGTTCATAGTACGTGATGATTGTGTACCTCGTGGGGAGGGAGCTGACACCCATATGTCACACATCTTTTTATATTTACTTCCCCTCCACTCTACCTTCTCCCCTCTTCCTCCATTTAGGTGTGTAGTAAAAAAGTCCAAAGGCTTCTGATGGCCTCATCAGGAGAACTGGTCAGCCACTCTAGCTTCCCTTTCTCAAAGACAGCAAGGGTAGCACTTAGAAGTGCTTCTTCTGGTGTTAACCTCAATTGCTCCAAATAATGTGGTTAAATTATTGATTTTTTTTTTTTTGCCTCTAGCTATTACTTATTAATTTTCTCCTAAGGAAGCCAAGGACTTGACTCTATAAACTTCCTCCCAGCCCTATTCCAAGCACAGATCTCCTTCCTTTTCTCTCCTAAAGGTTCTGCCACAATTTAGCTATGTCAGCATGATAAAGACTATGAAAATATTTACAACTGTGCTGTGGGTGAGCTTTTGTAATTGCATCGAACTTTTATCTATGACACCTTGTTCTCCCTGGAGTTGCAGAACCTCCCCTTAGCCTCTTCTTCTGTGTCTCTGTCCAGAATTCAGCCCCAACTCCCCCAGAGGTGCATATCTCCTGCTCACACCCCATACATCAGGCAGGAAGTGATTTGTATGGATCACTCCAAGAGGCCAGCTCTGGAACCCCCATTCCTTTCCTCCCTGATGGCCTGCCTGCTGTTGAGTCCTGTCCTTCTCTTCATTCTCTATTATCACCAACACTTTCTTTACCCTCTTTTGCATTGGGTCCTCCCTCTTTGGTTCTGTAGTTTTCTTCTTTTGTTTTACTACCTCATTTTGTGAGAGGACATCCTTTGTCATACCCCTAAAACAGGAGAATGTGGGACATAATTTTTCTGACAGGTGACCATATCTGGAAATTGACCATTCTGACTGCTCCTTGAGTTGATAGTTGTGCTGGGTATAAAAGACAATGTTTAAACCCATTCTGAGCATTTTGAAAGCATTGTTTCACTGATTTTCAGCTTCTAGTGTTGCCCTTAAGAAATCTAATGTCATTTGAGTTCCTAACTCCTTCTCCCTTTTACTTCGTTTTTTTTTTTTTTTTTTTTAACTGTTGACACATACTTTATTTACTCACTTGAGGGCTTTCTGATTGTATGTATACAATGCTCTGTGTAGTTGATCCCAGCATTGTTTACACCAACTTCAAGGAGTTCTGTTCTGGTTTTTTGTGTTGAAATGGCTCAGTTGCTACTGTTGGTTTGTTTTCTTTCAGGATTGAGGTGGGTGATTTCATAGGGAATCTTTTCTTTTTCTGGCAGTTCTTTCCTGGATTCTTTCCTTTGCATAATTATACCTGCAATAGAACCAGCATCCTAAATTCACCATGATGAATCCTCCCACACCACACCAACATCATATGATCTTGCAATTCTGTTAGTTAACAGAAAGTATCCAAGTCCAGCCATGACATTTTTTTTTTTTTTTTTTTTTTGTATTTTAGGGAAGGGCCTAGAGGGTGTTCAGACTCTCACTACTAGATCAGACTCATAGTGATCTGCCTGTTTACACCCTCCCAAGAGCTGAGATTACAGGTGCACACTGCACACCCAGTCTCAGTTGTGGTCTCAGTGTGCCCTGGGGGCAGGGCTGGCATGTCAGGCCTGGGGATTGAACTCCCAGCCCTTGTGCCTGCTTGTAGGTGCTTTAATCTGCTGAGATATTTAGCAAGCTCCTAGCCATGACAGATCATAACGAACCATGCAATACTGAATCCCATGCATAACGATGATTTCAACATCTAAAATTCCTAGGAGCTTAAAGGGCAGGCAGATGCTGTGCCCCTGAGCTAAAGCCCAGCCCTGGAGATCCACTGGGGTGTTATCCTGCTGATTGGAGTGCCCCAGTAAGAGGGACCTTTCTTCAGTGGCCACTTCCCAGGAGTTGAATGCTGGAGTCTTCCTCTTCCCAGGATTGCTAGGTTCGCCAGGCTCCAGGGTGGCCACCATGACACTATGGCCCTGGGAATATTTATTTATTTATTTAGTCTTTTTGAGACAGGGTCTCACTGTGCAGTTCAAGGTGGCCTTGAGCTTACTTTGTAGCCCAAGCTAGTTTTGAAATTTCAGTGATCTTCCCACAGCCTCCTGAGTACTGGAAACTACAGGTGTACATCACTATGCCCACCTTCAGCTTTTTTTGGGGGGACAGCTCAACCAGTGCTTGGAGTGGTGCTGGGGATCAAAACATGGTCCCCTTTGCTTACCTAAGCTTGCCTAAGCAGGTGCTTTTGATCACTGAGCTACCTCACTGGCCCCCACTTCAGCTTTAATTTCCAGTCTTCTTTTGACTATTTTCCACTAGCAATATTTGTAATTTTCATAATTTCTTTCTTTTCTATTATCAGTTGATAATAATTTGCATTTGAGTTATATATACCTCCCTGAGGGCACTATAATTTTTATTGTCTATCTTAGTCACTTTTTCGTCATTGCTGGGACAAAATACCCAACATCTAGAAGTAAGGAAAGAAAGGCTTGTTTAGCTGACATTTAGTGGAGCTTTGAGTCCATACTCAGCTAGCTCCAAGGCAGAGCAACGCATGACAGAGGGCAACAGCTCGAGGCTTCAGGAAAACAGCAAAGAGGAAAGGGAGCAGCGGTGGCTGCAGCTGGGCTGACCGCTCTCCCCTCCTTACACTGGAATGCAGATTATCTGTTTCAGGTAGACTGTAGTAGTCACACCCATAATCCCAGCATTGATCGTGAATTAATCCCAAACTCTAGAAGCCACCCCAATGGCTGCGTGTGGTTTTAGGAGGTCACTTAGATACAAACCATAACATTATCTAAGTTGTTTGTTCTTAGTCTATGAAAGGAACTGGAAAATGGTGGCTTCTTATTTTGTTTTGTTTTCCATGGTGCTGGGATCAAACCCAGGACCTTCTGTGCCCTAGGGAAGCACGCTACCACTGAGCTCCACCCCCAGCTTGGTGGTAAAGGGTTTAAGTCGTCTGTTAACAACAAACACTTACTCACCATTTCTTTAGGAGCAACATGGAAAACAAGGCAGTGTCATGTCACCATTAATGCGTAGACTTTTTTTTTTTTTTTTCTATCTATATTTTAGCATATCTTGCCCTAGAGTATGGCCAAGTTCACATCCCTATTTAAACTTTTGGTTCCTTACAGGGCTCAGGGAGAGGACCTGGTAGTTGCCACCCCGTCTGCCTTCTATAGAGTGGTGAGCTGCCATAAGGCCAACCTGGTTCCAGCCCCATTGTTCTTTTGCCCACTGGGTGTCCTGGGCTGCCAACTCCTGTGCCTGTTGGGGGATCTGTGGCGTGAGGTCTTTGCTTTCTGCAGTCTGCTTTCAATCAATTGCCACCAGTTTTCCAGCCTTGGGAATCCTGCTGGCTACATTCTCATCTTTCCTATTTAGCCATCTGATTTTTGTGTCTTTCAGTTGCTTCTTCCTAATTTCTTGGGACTGGAAGAGGAGGTAAGAGCACTCTCCTGAGCCTGGCATCTGACGGGTGCCCAGTAGCCGTGCCTGGCGCTCACTACACACACAGCTGACGTTAAGGGAGAGTGACCGTCTATGTTGTGTTGATTGTTCTTTCTGAGCTACTTTCCTGTTGCTTTCTTTTCTGATTAACACCCATCAAATGTAAACTGAAGAGAGGTGGGTTATGAACAAGCCCAGGGAGTAAATGCTGTGCACTAGGCAAAGACCCATCCTGACCCAGCCTGGGCTTAAGGGTCTCAGCTCATGTCACCAGGGAGAAGCTGGCACAGACATCTGATCTTGTATGGAGCTGAGAGGCTCCTGGCCTCCCTGGTCTTTGTAAAATGAGAAGCTTGGGATGCTGTAGGAAGCCAGGGCCAGGCCCCGAGGCCCTTTATTCAGGAACAATAGTTGTGCTCAATGCCTTTTGGAAATAGCCAGGCCAATACAAAACAGGCCCAGGAACCCAAGGTTTGAATATTTTTAACAATACATTGCACAGATCTGTCTTTTATTTTGAACCAGGGATTGAACTCAGGGCTTGTGCTTGCTACACAAGTGCTTATGCCACTGAGCTACTGTCCTGGCCACCTGAGTTCTTAATAGAACAAAAGAAAAACTCCAAACCGCAGCAGCATAAGAATTCCAAGCCAGCACTTTGTTGTGTCTTTGTCACCTTTATGGTCACAGAGACCCCAGCCCAGACTCAGCATCTCCATAGATGTGGCCTGTATCTCCTAAACTCCTTCTGTGGGCCAGTTGTCCTTCTGCAGGCAAGGATCCGGTAGGGGACAGGAAGGTCCAGGGTCAGCTCCTTGTAAAGGAGAGGAAACTAGCAAACAGGATCTTTCCAGATTCAAAAGAGAGAAGAAAGGGGTGCAGGTGGGGAGCACCTGTGTCTGAAGAGCCACAGCAGGTAGTAGGAAGGGGAAGGGGAGGGAGCTCTCAGAGCTCGAAAGCTTTGCCCTCGGGAGTGTGGACAGATAGTGCTCTCCTGCCCCCCCCCCCCTCAGTTAAGCACAGTGTGTGTGGGAAGGAGGCCGGCAGGGCAAGGCCCCTGCCACGGCCCTAATACAATTCCATATCGTGCGTCAGAGGCTCTGGCCCACGCCTGAGTCACCAGGCCCCTGGGAGAGGCTGAGCTGAGCAGGGGTGCGTGTCACCAGCAGCCTCGTGCTGCTGCTCAGCCCAGTAGCACCGCTGGGAGATTAAACACATTCGCTTAGAGAAAGGCAAAGAAATAACTTCTTTTGATAACCAGCATCTGTTAGTTAATGGGCCTCTGAGAGCTGGATACAATTTAAACTTTTTATTTAAAAACAAAGCTCGTTTACTCTCCCAGGAGTTGCACTGTGAAATTATCAGCAGCACCCCCCACCCCCAAACATGACGGAACAGACAATAGAGAACATTAATTGTGTTTTGTTGTGAAATAGGGCTCGGGCGGGCTTTCTGTGGCTGAAAGCTCTCAGGGTTTTTGCAGAAGGGAGGGATTCAGGGTGAGGAGGCTGGGGATGCTGAAATGAGACCTCCGGCCTCAGCCCAAGGGTTGGGTGATGCTGACCTGCACCGCGTTCCGCGTTTTGTCTTTCTGGCCAGCATCGCTGTCTCCCAGCCCCCGTGGCACTGACAGGGTCCCGGCTCAGCAGATCTCATGTTGAGAAAAGGCTCCTGCCAGCTCCCACACAATGCCCCCCAAACCACTTTCTTCAGGCACAGAGGAGGGGTCCCCCAGTTTCTGGGGCTGTGAGACAGAAAGCCCAGGTTTCTGGCCCTGGGTTTCAGCTGGTCAGGTTTGGAGCCTGCTGCTGGCCTGAGGCCAGTGCCTTTCTTTCCTTTCTGAGCATTAGGGTCCTCCTAGCTTGGCCCCAGGGGTGCCGCCCCTGGCCTGAGGTGGTGGCCCATTCAGAGATTTCCAAGAGACTTTCAGGCCAGCAGTGTTTACTGAGCCTCTTTCTGCAGGCACCAGACACTGCAGACCCACTGAGAGAGGGTTTTGAAGGAGCCCAACCTCCCCTAAGAGCTGACCTTTTAGGTGGAAAAAGCAGAGAACAAATGTGAGTAAATAAGACCATGGCAGAACATAAAATAGAATAGGTAGAAGGACAAGGGGACAGGGAGCTGCTTTGGGGGTTGCTAAAGGCAGGCCTCCTTGAGGAGGTGACATGTGGCCTGAAGGCTGAATGAAAGGAAAGTACCGTGTAGCTGGGGCTCTTGGTGAGGAGCTGTTTGCAGGGGTGGGCCCCATGCAAAGGCCCAGCCCCAGCACAGGCTCAGATCACAACAAGGTCCTGCAGACAAGGAACACTGAAGAGCCACACTGAACCTGGGAGGCAACAGCCAGCCACATCTGGGGCTTCCATCTGGGGGCCAGAGAAGGTCCTGGGGAACTGTACAAGGGCCAGGCAGGGCAGGAAGGCCTGGCAGGAGAAGCCGCTCCCCTCCAGTAGTTTTATTCCCTTCAGCCATCCCCTGTCCGACACTTCACTTCCTTTCTTTAGGACTGTCACCCCCTTGGTTGACTTTAATAGCCAGCAAGGGCATTTTTCAGGCTGTTTAAGTTTATTAAAAGATTCAAATCCAATGATGAATGGTGGCATGGTTTGTTCAAGCCTCAGATATAAGACTTGTTCAGCTGTGGACGCATTGTCGACGCAAGCTGACATCCCCACCGGGAGCTCCCTGTCCCAGTGTAGCCTAAGCCCATAAATACCTCATTATTTCTCCTACTTTGGTAAATATGCCAGGGCATATTGGGGGATATTCCCCCCCCAAAGAATGGGTGATAAGTGGGAGCAATTTCAGCCCCACAATCTCAGAGAGGACAAAGGTTTCCCTCCGAAGGTATCCTTAGCCTTCCAGAAGAACGTTCTTGAAAGTCTAGGACAAGAGTCATCAATAGGGATGGGGCGGAGGAGAGAAAGGGGGAATCAGCGGCTCGCGGTCCCCAGAGGCCCCCAGCCTGCTGCCATGCTAGTTACTTTCACAGTATATGGACAAGGCCTGCTTCTGCGCACGTGGGCACAGGCGGTCCCCACTGTGACAGACCCCTCAGTGCCTAGGGCAGTGACACACCAGTGTTGCAGCTGGGAGAGGCCAAGCTTCCCGGGCCTGCAGGGGGCCCTGGCCCCTTCTAGGGTGGCCCCAGAGTTGTAGCCTGGAGACTCCCCTCCTTTATCAGCCCAGCAGAGAAAATCTGCAAACTCGGATGGTGGCACAGGGCTAATTACAGAGCATGTTGGTGCTGCTGCTGTCATTAGTATTAATTACTTTCAAAGGCTGGGAATGCCACTCTGCTTAGCAGACTCGCCCGGAGCAGCCAGCCGGGCGCTCCCTGGTGTTCCACGGGCGCAGGCAGGAGCCTCAGAGTCCGCCGCCTTCTCTTGCAACCTGGCCCTAGAGGCCTGGGTTTATCCCCATGCACCCTTAACAGCTTGAGGTTTGCCTGTCAGAAGCACAGGCAGATGCCCGCAAATGCCAGCAGTCAGAACTCAAGCAGCCGAGCTGCCCCCAAAGACACAAGCCCTTTACCAGAAAGCCGAGAAGGACCAAGAGCTTGAAGCAGCATCTTTAATTCATGGCCCTGCTTTGAGTGTCTATTGCTAAATTGGAGTTAATAAACTTTAAACCACAACCCACAGGCTCAGCTGATTCTCAGAGTATCTCGGGCTCCCATTCCACAATCCCAAGGGCAAGGAAGAGAGAGAGAGCTCCTGGAGCATTAGGTAGGGCTACTCGTGTGGCCTCCTGCTTGGTACCTGTCCTCCAACTACCCAAGAGGAAGAGTGGGAAAATCGGGGTGGGGGTTTAGGAATTCAGATAGCATGGCACTTCATCCTGCCTCAGGGCAGCCAGATCTCACAGGTAGCCTTGTGGGGCACAGAGAGGTGGCCAGGCTGGTGAGGGTTGCCCCCATGGGGTAGCAGAAGACAGCTATCCTTCCTGGGATGCCACCTTGGATGGAACACTGCTATCACAGCCCCAGGATTAAGGCCAACCCTGGAGCCAGGAGCAGAAGGAGGACAGGGACAGCTCTGGGACACGGGTCCCCACCGCTGAGGGCACTATGCGATGGAGACCTGGGGGTATCCCGGACGTGTCCCCCACACAGCACCAGGGGGGCCTGGTAGGATGTGGGGCGCTTCTCTGGAGTGTTGGGGCTGGAGCCGTCAGAGGGACGCTGTCCGATAAAGAGCAGGCTCTGCCCGAGGGTGTCACGTTCCACCTTGAATAGCTCGTACTCCACGTGCGGCAGCCGAATGCCCAGCGCTGCACACCCGTTGGTCACTGTGACGTCGCGCTCAACGCCCACGGCCCAGGCCCCGGGGCCCCCGCAGCTACCCGGCTCAGAGGCATTGAGCAGGACCGCGGTAGCCGGGTCCATGGGCGTTATGCGGGCACGCGTGACCTCGAATTCCAGCTCGGTGCCGCCATGCACCTTGGCAGAGGGCGCGCCGCGGGAGTAGCTGCCGGCTGCGACCACTGTGAAGGTGGGCTGGCGGCACGCGGGGTCAGAGAAGTGGCGGTAGCGGCCTTCCCAGGAGCGACCGTGGCCATGGAAGGTGAAGAGCCGCGTGAGGAAGAGCACGGCAGGGCGCACCTCGCAGCTTGTGCTTGCCCAGCGACCGCTCAGGCGCAGCGGCAGGGCCGGGGTCCAGGGCAGCACAGGCGGGTGGTGCTCATCGGCGTGCGCCACCAGGGCGCAGGCAGGGCAGGGCCGCGCGTGGTGCTGCAGGTGAAACGGAAGAGTGTCACTGTCGTGGTCCCGGGAAGGTGGCAGGGACCCCTGGCCCCACTCTCAGGGTCTCTCCACTGCCCTCCTGACCTCTATGCAAGGTAGTCCCGTGTTACGCTTGGATCTCAGTGAGCTGTCATCTCCGCAAGGCCTTTGCACGTGCAGTCCCTCCTGCCCGGATGCCAGTCTACAAGGACCAGCAGCTCCTGTTCTCACTCAGGTCTTTGTGGTCTCTGGGGCTGTGGCATCCCCTGGCAGCCACACCACTCCCTGCCACCCCCAGTCCCACTGACATTTCCCGGAGCTCTTTGGTCCTCCGTGCCTAGTGCAGCCCTGGCTGGCCACCACTCCAGCTTGTTGCGGGAGTGAATGGAAAGCAGGGGGCAGGGGGGTCTTGCACCTCCGAATTGGACGCTGTCTCCCTCCTGCCTGACCTGCTCAGTCCTGAAACTGGACATGGAGAGTTGTTCTTTCCCCTTGCTCTTTATAAAGCCCTCTCTCTAAAGCACTTCCTAAGAACTATGCCTGCGTCTCACCTGGGGAGACTGTTACCCCACCCTAGCCTAGGGGGCGAAGCTGAAACCCGGACAGCCTGGGGACCCAAGTCACCACATTTGTGTGCCAAAATGTCATCAGTTTGTTTCCCCTACAGGATGGGGACCCCCCCACCTCTTTTTGATTCCTGTTTTCCCTCCTTTCCAGCTGAGGACAGAGCCCAGAGCCTTCACACTGAGCTACATTCCCAGCCCTTTTTATTTTTATTTGAAAGCAGGGTCTCACCAACTCACTAAACTGCCCAGGATGGGATGGAACTTGGGATCCTCCTCCCCCAGTCTCCCAGGATGCTGGGAGTTCTGGCATGCAGTCTTTGGAAGTCCCTGGTTAGAAGGTAAGCTTCCTTTCTCCACCCCTGAGGCAGTGCAGGCTAAAGGTGGTCAGAATATCCAGGCCTTTGGAACCCTGCTGCCTGCAAAGGGTCTTAAGGTAGAGGCTAAATTGTAGCTTAAACTCTAAGAGCTCCAAGACGTCCCTCTGGTGTCACTGAAAACAGGGAAAAACAGGTCCATTTAAGATTTCAGGTACTGTTGCAGCCCCTGGTTCCCCCAGTCCCTGATCTGGTTTTTCTCTGTCTTTGGCCTTCTTTTTTTTCCCCCAACTTTCCAGATACTCCTGAGGTGGGTTTACAGTAAAATACATCAACAGGAAGCAGATGTCAAATCAAATTTCTTGGGAGTAGTCAGTCTGCATTGTGGAGTGAAAGCACCCAGCAGAAGCAGAAACAACACCGGCACGGACACCAGCACGGACACCAGCACGGACACCAGCACGGACACCAGCACGGACACCAGCACGGACACCAGCACGGACACCAGCACGGACACCAGCACGGACACCAGCACGGACACCAGCACGGACAC